>PPHD01006054.1:0-25191 GCA_002909625.1 Bambusicola thoracicus
TAAGCAAGTCGCCTGATTGTTACCGACAGATTAGAAAAAACCCTCTGCCAGCTTTACACATTCATGGCCTCTTGTCTTTGTGAGTCAGGAGGCAGTTCCCGTCGAGAGATACACACGCTCTGTAGTACAGGATGATTCTTGGCAAGGCCCGGGTGATCGCGAGAGCCAGACGGGGCGGAGACGGCATTCCAGTTTTATAACACAATTCCATAATAGGAGACAGCATTCTTTTCATATTAATGTTCATACAATAGGAATTTTAAACCCCAGCTTTTGGACTATGTGGGAAAAAAAAAAAAGTCCTATTTCAATGCAGCAACAACATTATTTTATAACTGAATGGCAAGAGCTTCTAGTGGACCAGCCGCTTGGAGTGCAGAGGGTATTGTGTAGGGTGCTTTCATTTCCAGAGAAATCAAGCTGCAGAGCATCAGTGTAGTTATGTGCTTGCTACTGCAACCCCAACATCATAGAATCATGGAATCATTTGACTTGAAAGGGACCCTTTAAGGTCATCTGGTCCAACTCCCCTGCAATGAACAGGGATGCATCCTCTTTGGTTAATTTACAGGTGCTCATTCACCTGCTCCGATCATGGCCGCTGCTCTCTGCACACTGCCCATGAGCACTATGAAACATCTATCACTGCAGCTACAGAGTTATTAGGACACAAGTTGTGCCTATTGGTAGCAGAGTCCAGCACACAGCTTCTTCAGTACCATCTCTGCTATACTTACCATTGAGGATACTTTCTATGTCACCCATCTTGGTAGCCTGGAAAGGGACCTGAGGCTTTACAAGATGTTACTTATGTCCTGACTTAGACCTCTCAGTGCCCTGTTGGGAGTGTAGAAGGTTGAAGGGTAAATTTCTCTCAGTCTTTGAATATCATAGCAAAAATAACCCCGTGCTTTCAAGAGTTATCACTACTCTTGACTCAAGGCTGCAGTTTGGCCTCTCACTGTAACCTAGTTACCTAGCAGCTGGCAGCAGCGATAAAGGTGAGGAGAGTGAAGAGGCTCTCCATGTTTTTCTCATTCAGACTATAATAACAGGAAACTCTGCAAGGCTTCCAGAAGTACTTTGGACTCTCCTGATGTCTGTGAAAAAGAGGGGTGGCCTGCAGAATCCCACCTCTTAGACTAGCATTTGCCAGGCTGTCCAGTCTCCTGCAGAGAAGAGAGATAGGTTATATGAGGTAACTTTTCTCATTTGTGACTTCAATTACTGACAAGACTTAACAGCACTGGCTGTCCAGAGCAGCCACAAGAACTGCTACTACTGTTCACGAAAAGTTCACATTATCCTAAGCTACTAAATTCAACTATGTTTTAGATGAGCAAAATGCCAGTTTTCAGCAGTATTTAGAGACATATTGGCACAACCAAAAGAGCATAATGGGGCATGTGAACCTTCTGCACTTTGCCTGAGCATCCCAGGGGCTGCAGGTATCAGTAAGGGTAAGGACATGTTGGGGATGAAGTGACTCCAGGTTGTAAGAATGGTGAGGTGGCATTCAGGAACAGAGGGAGAAATCCTTATTAAGCACGTACAAGCAAATCTAGTAAGTGCCAGCAGTGCTCAGATGTGTGTCTTCACATACAGTGCCGATTTCAAGGGGAAGATTTAGTAGAGACAGTTTTATAATGCTGGGATGATATTTGGATAGCGTGCAGTGACAGAGAAAACAGAAGTGCTCAGGGCATATGTTCATATAAGAGAGTATATGAGTAGGGTTTGCTGGGTGTAGTTTCTGGTTTTGAGGATGGACATGACAAAGTACAGCACTGTGGTATGGTTTCAAATATTGCATTGGGTAGGTAAGTTTGTGAAGTGTGAGAGCCTGACCTGCATGCACGCTCTCCACTTGGCCTTCATGAGTTCATGGAGAATATCTGCTCAAAAAAGGGTTTGCAGAGCAGGGGCTGAGTGGGAATATTTCTTCCCTCATGCTTTCTCCAGGATCACGCTTTGACAGTGTGACAGGCAGCCTTCAGAGCAGGCCTGGTGCTGAGCATCACTAATGGCCAAGCGCACGGTGATAGCCCCGTCTTGGGCTGAGCTGGGGATGGACAGCCAGGGAACAAGGCAGCTCAGGACACTGATGTGAGCACAACCCAACTTGAAAAAAGAGACTTCCTGCCTTGGTAGAAGCGTTGAAACATCTCCGTGTGTTTCCCTGCCTTCAAACAAGAGCCCCATGCACCTGACGTCACTTCCCCGGCTGCTGGGCCGATAACAGGATGAACCTGAACTCCCTCTGAACCAGACGTTCCACTGTGTCACTGCTTATTGTGCTCTCGGTGGGGCCACAGACTTAGCTACCAGCATTGTTTTTGTAGCTTACGCTTCACGCACACTTTCCCCTCTCCTCCCCAGCAGTTTGGAAGGAAACGGCATAGGAACTTCTGCGATGTGCTTGCAGGCACATACAAGCAATGTGACTCATCAATAGACGGGGCTTTGGGAGCTGGTGCCTGTTACAGCGTGAAGCCAGCCTGCTTCTTCACAGAGCTCCGACAGGCAGCTGGCTATGTCAAAAGGGCAGAGAATAAAGCGCGTAGTGTAAAATGGAGACACAATTAAGCAAAGATAAAAAAAAAAAAAACCAACACAACGCTATAAGAGTTTTCATCTCTACTCAAAGTTCCTTCGGGTGGCGTTTGCTGAAACAGAGAGTTCTGCAGCTTGTTGCTGTAAATAGTGGCACACAGATTTTGCAGTGCTGCTGATTTATTTTTAAACATTGGACTGAGGAATTGGATAACATCTACCTTTTCATGCACCATGGTCATCGTAGAGCATGTCTTTATCAGTGGGTTGCACTGAGGAAGCAGCATTTAAGCGATATCTCCACAAATCTTTCTCAAACCTTCAAATGTTTCAGCCTCATCTCAGATCTTGTACTATACGCTAGCCAGTGTGGATGGAGTGGAGTTATTGCAATATATTAATATAATCATGGGGGCTTTGATGTAGATTACGTTTCAGAGCATTTTAGAAGGATACTTGCATAGCACTGTCTGTATTTTGAACCTTGGAAAATTGAGCTACTTTCTCTGGAAAGGATGATAAGATTTGGATGCCTCCAATTTGTTTCAGATGTATAACCTCAGAGAAGGTGCTAACCATAGGCACTGACACCATGGCTTCTGCTCCTTTCAGAGGCAATATTGCAGTAAACCCCAGTAATTTGTTTGTGTTGGATGGTGTGGCTGTGGGTTTCTTTTACGCCTTTGGAAATCCACACTATTTCCACTCACTAATGGAATTTGGAATAAATGGAGAAAAGTCCATGCCAAACCTTTGAAAACAAACACGATCCTCCAGTCTGACACTGCTTTAGACATCGAGATTGGTATGAATTGACCACGAGAGCCAGAAATGTGTAATTTCTTATGTTTCTGGTCACACGGAGGTCAGTTTTATTTGCATCTATGCTTGTATTCTGATTTTTAGAAAAATCAAATTTCTAGCTCTACCAAGATGGCAATTTTATAAAAACAAATGCCTCTGTTATGTCTTGTTAATAAGTATATTGTCCTAGTTATCATAGCTGTATTACATGCCATGGGATGGCAACGTCAAGTACTAAATGCATCCTATAGAGATGCTCAAGCTTATCACCCCACCCTTCGGTTATTGCTCAAGGTCATCTCCTTTTTGTCATTTATTATATAACAGTATCAAGCAAAATCGACTTTAATCATAAATAAAAATAGCATCAAGACTAATGCACCACACTGCTGAACTAATTGCATATTTTCCCACATTTTCAAGTATCTATTAAAAAAAAGACAACCAGCTTCCTGCTTACTCAAAAGGACAAGTGTCAGGCTGCTATATTTCTGGACAAACTAAACAGTTTGTAAGCACAGTGCTTTAGTGTGGTTAGCAGTCCTGTGCCTTTTGTACTGAGAATCATTAGATAAAACTTTTCACAAGGTCCTAGAATCTTCCACTGTGAGCTGTGCTGAGGATTGGCACTACCAAATAATAAAAAGAATAAGTCAAGTACTAGGAGAAAATATTGCTCATGAATAAATTACCAGGTATGACAAATGACGAGGCCTGTGGCAGATTAGTCAACTGGTTCCAGTCATCACCTTCATTTCTCCTGACAACAAACACAGTGTTTCTGTGGTTATCTAAAATTATATTCTGTCTGCAAGCAATATTCGGTTGAGGCCTGTATCCTCAAGCCTTTTTTTCTCCTATTCCTCCCCAGGGTGCATTTAGTTTTCCATCAGCATTTACTATGGAGGACATGCCGTTTGAGTAAGCCTGTCTATCTTTCTTGTATTTCACAGCTTTTACTTCAGTTTTATCTTCCTTGTAGGATACCTTCCCCCCCCCGTATCTTCTTGTCACTGGAACTGGGGAAAATGTACATTGACAAGTAGTATAGAATTCCTCTGTTAAACAACTTCAGCCTAGATGCTTTCCCTGGAGAGAGTAAAATGGTGTGTTTATACTGTATATTTGTGTACAGTTGTAATTTATCTCCTTTTATAGTCTTCTGAAATTCCATCTTGTTCCCTTGAGACAACTTAACGTTACCCGCAAAGCACGCCCCAGATGCATCTGCATGCAGAGTGCGACAATGACACTCAGCTGAACACTCAGTTCGGGGAGGTAGAGCCCAAGGAGTCCCTTTAACTCTCACACTCTTGTTATTTATCCCCTGTTAATCTCTGTCAGTCTTACTCTGGATAGTTGTCTTCGTGACAGAGATCAAGAAAGGGAAACATTCCTGGCTTGGCAAATTCTCTGAGGATGTTCACAACAATCTGAGAGAGAAATGAAGCTGTCTTTTACAAGAACAAAGTCCTCAAAACATTAGAAAGGACAGGTAAAGAAAGTTTTCCTTGGACAGGTATTTTCCTTTTAATTTGTGTAATTCATTTAGGCAATTTATTAAGGAAGGCAAGTCAGAAACTGAATTATTTTCCTAGTTTAAAAACAACTTGTTTAACATTTATTCATGCTGGGTTGAGTCTCCAGATGGCGTAAACTGGCATAGTTCCACTTAATTTCAGTGGATCTATGCCAATTTCCAGCAACCAAGAGTCCTGTCCACTAAGTCACTTTTGGTTGTAGGACTTTGGTTCAGTGCTAGTAAGATCTAGAGAGTCAGTCCCTGGAATGATGACAAAAAATCCTTAACTTTACTAAAATGAACCATTTCTTTTTAACGATTGTTGTACAGCTGGGTGAGCATATGAACAATCTATTCTGAGCAGACACAACTCTATTTTCCCATCTACCTTAAAGGGTGCCTCTCTTTTTCAGCAAGAAGGAGAACTCTTCCAAATAAGAAGAGTTCCACATGCACCAGTTTTATTACAATAGCTTAGTTTCATGTAGAGAGCCTGTGAGTGCAGACCATCCGAACTGTGCTCCCACTTGGTGGATAAATGGAAGGTACTGGTGGAGTACCACTTAATCTATACATGGATCTAGCTCACACAATGCACCTGCTTTAGAAATTCACCTGACCATCACAGCAATACTTGGTCATATCAGCTCTTAATGTATTTGGCTTTAGATGTTGGTTGTGAATTTGTCAAGACAGTGGTGTGTAGACCATATGCTCTGCAGACTGTTAATGTCAGACCTCTGTATGACAAAGGTAAATCCTGGCATAATATGCTCTGAAATAATACTGAAAGTGAGGCAAATACTAAAGACTCCACTGCTAAAGAGTAACCAGAAAACCACACTTAAACTTTTGAAAAGCTGTATTTCCTCCTGAAAAAACTCAACTGCTATTGAATCTGTATTGGATGGCACAGTCTAATAGCCAGGCACTTATCCAGATACTCGCTCATTTCCCCCATCATGCCTGGGGAAGGAATTAGGAAGATGAGCAAGAAAGTTTGAGTCTAAATAAAGACAGGAAAATCCCTCACCAGTCACTATAATGGAAAAAAAGAACGAACCAAAGAAAGAAAAAAGAATCCTTGTGAGGAATTTAGTTTAATTAAAAATGTAATTAACTAATCTGGGTATTGGTAACGAAAGATGTCAAACACCTGGGCAAAGCACTTTTCTCCCCCTTCCCTGGTGCCCACTGCCCATGTTATCACCGCAACTGGTATCACTCAAACTGTTTAGTGAGGTGGTAGGTGGTGCAGGACATACTATCAGGGTGGAACAGTTTATTTCTGCCACTCCTCGTTCCTTCTTTTTCTTTTTTCCTTTTTCCTCTTCCTTCTTATTTCCTTTGCTCTGACATGGGCCCTCCATACGTTGTAGTCCTTTAGGGGAACTGCTGTGGAGCCAGTGAGAACTGGCTTAGGGCAGTCCTCCCACCACCACCCCCTAACACCAAAATCTTGCTACAGATACCCAATACAGCCTAAAATCATCTTAGCTGAGCAGAACTCCTGAACCATACATAGGTCACTGTGTGGTGTAAATATCTCTACATGTTTTATCTATGCTCTTAGTTAAAGGTCTGCTGCCAACCATCTTAAGAGATATTAGGCCACTTACTTGCTCCGACTCAATATATTATGTTATTCTACTTAACATTCCCATTATGCTACATTATTTCAGTCATCTGTTGAAGAACAGGAACAGACCTGAGATTCTGTAGCACTGAGAAGAGGAACAGGGAGATGTCTTTGGAAATGTGGGGACAGTAGCTTGTCTATGACCATGGAGTCAGCGGTATTCAAACTGAGTAGCTTCATCATAAGGCTATACCAATACATTATTTTCATTTTTTTAATATGAATGCTGGAGTGAAAAAGAATCTTTAAAATGTTTTGCCATCTTCAGCTCCATGATCAAAAATTGCAGCCATTTCAATAACATTAATCTGCTCAGATATTAAGCCATTGAGTGAGTAGTTTTGATTTAATGAATTTCTCTCATCTCAGCTTATTTTCTACTCCTCTTCTAGCTTTAATAGCTAGCTGCTTAATACGAGAGCTGTTCCATTTCATTACCTTTCCCCTGTTTTTTTCTTGAGGTGGAACTAATGCAATGCAAATTGTGGTGCCTGTCTCTGATTTTTCTATTAGGCAACTTAAGATTCCATACAGCCTATGTTATTGAGAGTAGAGCTAGAAATATATTAGAATTTATGATGAAAGCGTGGAGCTTGCAGTATCTCAAGTTTGGGGAATTTTTTCAAACAAGTAATGAAATTCAATGGTACTCAAGTTCTTGATGAATCCTCTTTTTCCTTTTTTTTTTTTTTTTTTTCTCTTCCCCCCGAAGTATGTTATGCACACACTTCAATTCTGTTATTTCCACCTGATGCAATTTCATAGCATCTGCCATATAAAAATTTTGACATAGAGCTAGGCACAGTATGAGCTCAGTAGTGCACTAAAGCTGCAACAGTGCAATATGAATTCAGAAAGACTGCTGGCTGGGGTTGGCAAAAGCAAGTTTAGGAAATGGTTGAATGAGCTGCATCATGCCAGAAGGAATGGGAAGGTATCTATTAACACACATCGGTTCCTGGAGAGCTAGAGTTACCTTAGCAATCAGAGCAATTTCCTCTTTGAGTAAAAGAGGAAATAATCTTTGGATTAGGCTCTGTAACATTTTATTTTAAGTACGTAGTCTGTGTAGAAGATACTGCATGTTGCTGTTTTTGAAAATCTGGGGTTTGATGCGCATCTCAGTTAACAGTTTTGTTTCACTTGTTCCTCACTTTTTCTTTTATTTCAGAGCATAAAACTGGAAGAGATTTCCTGGGCTGTTGTGTTCCATGTCCTAGTCAGCTATATCAAAGAGTAACTCTTTCACATCCATCTTGAAACTAGTGAGTTTCATTACTTCTGTATTTTGAAAGAAGCATTGCTTTGCAGCTTCATTCTACTGATGATTTGAGACTTTATTGCCAAATGACATTTTCACTGTGCGCCTAGCCAGCCTCTCTTCATTTATAAATCAGTTGTTCTTCTCCTGTGGTAAATTTAAGATGTTTTCCTGTCAGAATTTGTAGAAAGCAGTTCCACACCTTATCTGTATTTGTCTTAATGCTAAATGAGCCAAACTCTTTTGTTTTCCCAATCTGTCATAGTAATTGTCTTTCCATAGTAACGGAAGTGGTTGAGGTGGTTCTGTAATCACATCTGGATTACTAAAAAAGCCTCTGACACCTCCCAAGTGAAGAGTAGAATTAAGTCTTTTTTGTTGTTGTTAGTTATTTTTTTCCAGAATGTTTTAATTTCCTTTGCTGATCATCTTGATCATCTTGACTCAGGTCATCTTGAAAATTGGCAATTTCTATTCTTTTCCTGCACTCTCTGTCTGCTGATACACTGCTATCATTGCCAACTGATGTTTTTTCTTCCATTCATTGTGGTGTTATCTTTTCTTCCTAATAAATCTCACAGGAATGTATTCATCAGTTTAGGTGTCATAGAATCATAGAATTGTTAAGGTTGGAAAAGAACACTGAGCTCATTTAGTCTAACCTCCATCCCATCCCAACCATGCCTCCCTGGGCAGCCTGTGCCAGTGTCTCACTGCTCTTTCTTAGAAGAAATTTTTCCTAAATATCCAGCCTGAAACCAGGTGTCCAAGCCTCTCCTAAAACTTTATTTCATTTCATTGAATATTAATATATTTTCCCGGATTAAACCTCAAGGCTTGTTTACAAGATCTTATTCCTCATCATTAGATGCAACCAGGAGATGCCTATGAGAGAATGCCCAAGTCACTGGAATGGATAGCAGTTACCATTTTCTTGGTTAGGAAAGGGATGCTTTAAGGAAGTTTGGGTAAAGCAGAAGGAAAAAAAAAAAAAAAAAGCATGTATACAATACAGTAATTTGCAATGGAACAAAAAGTGTCAGTCTGGTTGTTATTTCCGGGAAATAAATTGTTGGCTTAGTGGCAAGGCCACTAGGAAATCCCATAGAAGTGTTAGACCATGAACATATTTGGTAACTATTCTTGAAAGGAAACCCTAAAGGCAAACAACTTGTTTTGTGAATACCCTATGAAATTGGAGAGAACCTCAAATAACCCCTGCAATTCAGGAAATATTAGAGGATACAGATGTTGCATGAATAAATTGGTTGAGTGCCTGGAAGGAGAATGATCCTGATTCTTGAATGAGACAATCCACTTGATATAAAAATAAATAATTGTGAGGCAGAATGTTAAGAAAGTATGTGTGCTTTCATACTGAGGCCAGGAAAGACTTTTTTGTGTGTGTGTTTACGTCTTACTTTAAAAGATTCCATTCTCATGTGTTGATGTTAAAATCAAGTACCAGACAAACCAACGGCAATTGAAAAAGAATTTGAGAGAATCAAACTCATAATCTTAAAACCACATCACCGTGTGATTCTTTTCTCAGGAGAAAGGTGGGCTTTTCTTAGGATAAATAAATGGATAGCTATTAAGAGCAGAATTTGTTTCATCCTGGAGTTGTGCTAGAGGTCATTGCATATTTTTTCAATGGGAGAATGAAAAGAATGTGCAACAAATGAAATTCAAAGGTAAAATGCAAGAGGAAAGGTGTTGGACTATTTTCTTGTTCAGAATGTATATTCCTCTACTCTTATTTCAGCTAAGAGACAATCCAGATGCGAATTTTGGCTTATAGAAAGTCCATGTAATAACTGGTGTGGAAATGATCTCTGTTCTGAAGCTGTTTACTCATTCCCTTGCTGTTCACCACTGGCTACTCTCAGAAGATATTTGCTAAATATCCTTTTTGTCTTGCCAAGTACAGCTGTTCTGACACAGAATTTTCAAACTTATGTGGGGATACATGCCTGCAGGTTAGTCTATGTGATATGTCATAATGTCTCTTGAAAGGAACATCTTCAGTATCTGCTGAAAGAGGTCCAGCTGAGCCATGAAGCGGGGTGTTTGTGGCCTCAAATATCAAGATTAATTTTTGAGAGTGCAGCTTGTGAGGTGGCAATGTGAAAGGCATTCTGCACAATCCAAGTCCAAGACTCAGGTAAGTTTTAAGGAACAGTAGGATAAAGGATGAACTCTAAGGATTATATGATTCTATTGTTGATTCTACAAAATAATGGGAAAGGGAAATGCATATGAGATCTTCAAAGCTATAAAGGAGTGCATAGTGCTTTGTTACCCATGTTTTTTTGTCTGAAGTTATAGGCCAAGTTGATGTTCGTCCCGAGAGCCTTTTTAATGCAAAAGTTCTTCAGCAGTACAATATGCTGTGGCTATGATTATAGGTAGCTATACCCTAAAGATAACTTTTGTGCAGGAATGATTAGTTTGACAAGCTCTGATTCACACTGAAACCACTCGGAATACTTGGAGAAGTAACTGGTTGCTAACATGAGCAAAGACTTTGACATTTGCATCCACTATCCCATAAATCGGTTCTTATCTGGGATAGTTTCTATGAGTCATTGGTGGTTTTACCACTCATGAATAATGTGACCTCCCCTCATGGTGACAAATTTTAGCCACTTAGTTTTTGTGTCAATAATTTGTAATTCAGATATCACGTATGTACTTTCCTATGTTTCATCCAATCTAATGTACTTTGGATACCTGCTTAAAATAAAAGATTACAGAGGCATCCTGAGCTACAAAAAGTAAACTAATATAGTTTTTAACTTTTCACACATTCCATGATTTTAATACTGTCTGAAAATCTGTCCAGTTCTGATCCATATTAATTGAAACACTTCCTAGTGCAGTAGGTCAAAAAGCCCTGCTGAAATTTTGTTGAGGCAATACACATAACTTGTCTTTGATTCTAGAAAATGTCACAATGTGTTTTTAACTACTTCTGAAGAGCATTTTTTTTTTCCCAGATGATCCAGAGAGGTGTCAGGGATGCATACCTGACACAGAAATCAGACATGAGATGCCTCACAACACCAGCGCTCTGACATCCCAGATCAAGCATCTCATTATTGCTTCCCTTGAATTTTGAATAATGACAGTTTTCAAAATCTGGATCAAGTATGACAGTGAAAACAATCCGTTCCGATGCTTGGTGTTGAAGAAATACAATTAGTCCTGCCAATTTATACAGAGATAAAATAGAGATATTTAGGGATCAAAATAGTGGAGATGAAACTATGGTTCATATGTTTGTATATCCATGACTTTTTGACCTGACACCTTATAAGAAATACCAGAGTAGAATTACAGACCTAATTATAATTAAATGCTGTTCCTTTACTTTCAGAGAAAACTTTTTATTCCTTTTATTTTTATTTCATTTCCAAAAAAGAGAGAAGAGGGAAGAAATTGCTGGAGGTGGGTTATGATTTCAAATGTGTAGGGCACACACTTTTATAATAAACTATAACCAGTTGACCTGTGTAATATGTGAAGCATGTTATAACATTTCCTATTTACTGGAGGTGCTGCAAATGTGTTTTGAGTGCCGGTGTGCAAAAATTACTCAAATAAGTCATTAGAAGAAGTGATGATTATTACCTATTTGCATTTTCAGAGTCCCTAAGAATGAAAGTTAAAGCCCAGCTATTCTTTTCCTTAGGCAATGTGTCTTCAATCTGAGGATGTGTGACCTCTGGTCACAAAATCACAAAGGCTGTTTCTGCAGCAGTGCTTGCACAATTTGACCTTGAGGTCCTTCCCAATCTTATCGCTGTCCATGTAAAGGTCACCTATTCTGCTGGCCCAGCCTGCCATCATTGTTGCTACATGTATAATTTTCTTCTTGACTTTATTAGAGTGCCTTAAAAAACAAGCTAGATGGATCCCACTGACATCCCTGTCTTCATCATTATCCTCTCTTTCTCCCATCACCATCATGTAAATAATTTTCCAGTAGTAGTTCTGTGTGAGTCTTAGGTCACTGTCAAAACAGTGCAGGACTTTTTTTGCCTGTCGTCTTCCCCTGTAGGGACCTTTCTTCAATTATCTACATTCATCTTCTTTGTTGAATTCTTCAGATTTTCCCTCCGTTGTTCCTTTGCTCATTTATCATTACACTTTTTGAATTACCATAAAATAATTTAGTGTGGAAGAGATCTCTTGAGCTCATCAGATCTAACCACTACTCAAAACAGGCCCAGCTTTGAAGTTAGAGCCAGCTATTTTGTTGTACTGCTCTTTAATGAGTATGTTGTAAGTCAAATGCAATATGCTCTATATGCTCCTATGTGCTTCATCAACCAAACAATTCAGTGAGAATATGAACCCTTAGACTTCCTTCCATGCCTACTTTTCTCTGTTTCCAGTGATCTGAGAGGTGTTAGGCAAAATCTATTTTCTATCAGCTATTGAACTGACATTTATTGTATTTCCCATTAACTGCTTCTCATAGCAACGAGTAAACAGGAAACAATTTGGTGGGAAAATCTGCACTCATTTAGACACAGGGAACTTTTTACTCTGCATCACCCTTTGTTTGTTTCTCTCCCTCTTCCCTGATATTTATGAGTTTTCTATTCTTTTCTGAGCATTTCCTTCCCCTGGTAACTCACAATTCCCTCATCTTTTGTATTTCATCTGTATTCTTTTTGGACACCCTAGGAGTAAGGTGATATGAACTGATTTTTATTTACAAATTGTAGTCATTACTGTGTGTTAGCTCTACAGCTGTAGGTGGTTTATCTACATCCATTTAACACATGTGCAGTACTTCACTTTCTGTTTCTGAGAAGCGATGCTTAGTTTTCGGGGAAAGATCCTGCACAATTATCTATATGACTGGAGTCCAAAGAAAGCCATCACAAAGTAAAAAGGGATGAAAAGGCTAGAAATACGTGTGTGTGGAGGGAGGTTGTAGTGTTAGGCCTGTGTAAGAACTAAAGGCATGGTCTGTCCTCTAGAAATGGGCTGTGCTGTCTAGCTTAAAATAATCTACAAGTGTGGTACTACAGGATGGAATGAATGGTGTTAAGAAAGAGAAGAGTGAGTAACAATTTTATGGAACATTTGATCTGAAATCCTTGGCTATGGCTGTGCTAGTAAACTACAGAGCACTCATTCTAGAATGGTTGGCACAACATGTCTCACATCACCTCAGCTCATTTCCTTGCAGCCAGAGACGTGCTGGCCTTGCCTGTACTGCATCCTGGGCGCGGAACTACTTGAGTCCTACATTTCTGTCTTATTAAACTATTAGTTAAGAAGCAATATGATTTCCCTTTGTGGATGATCTAGATGTTAGCTTGCTGTGATCCTTGTGGTCTTTACCTCCAACTTTTGGTGCTGGAAATACCACACGTGTTCTATGTGCCCTTTCCAGCTCTATTTCTAGTCTGTAATAAAGCATACAAGCATTAGATAATACAGTCATGTTTTGTCTGAATCCTGTCTGCATACCTCTTTTCTAAAAGGCCTCTTGCTTTTGCTGTCCTCTCAGTATTCTTTCTTGCAAGTGAGCAAATTAGGTTCATTTGCCTAACTCTCAGGTGTCACAATTACAAATAACATTGTGTTTAGAGACAGTCTTCAAGTTTCTTGAGATAACTAAAAGAGATGGGTGGAGATAGATGAGTTTGAAACTGAGAAGCTGTGAAGATGACAAGCTGGAGTTCTTTGATGAAAGTTAGTGATCGTTGTAGTTAAAATTTTCTTTCCAACAGTGTGCAAATTTTGCTCTTTCCTACCGTCTTCTCTTGGGCTGTGCTATTTGCTTGATTCAGAGAATATGGAAGAGATTGAGTAGATTCTCATTGAAACAGCTTGGTTAACATGCCATGGCTTTCCAGCAGCATTGGTACAGGGTATTCTGGTTCCAGCTTGTGCCTTTAACTTTGCCAAAGGGTTCAAGGTATACCTATAGCCTTTAGCATATCTGTGGTTAGGACAAAAGCTTGTTACCTTGGTACACTGTGGAAGAGGCTGGTAGATTCTGAGCCTGGTAACAATCAGGGAAAAAAAAAGAGTAATTAGGCATCTGAAGGGAAGAAATGCATGTTGCTCGAAAGTGGTAGACTTTCTCCTCTTCGTTATACAGCAGAATTAACACAGGAGAGTGCATTTATTACCTTCTAAAGCAAGAGAAGGCAAGTTCAGACTTGAATATATTTCATTTTACATAGGCCAGAGGCGCAACATTACTGGAAGCTTTTTTAATGCTAGGTGTGTCACAGGGATGAGAGGCATGAGAAAGGGTGTGTTTTGGAAGACTGAGTTGGGTAAGGGCCACTGGCCAGCTTCTTTTAACACTAAGAGTGCAGCTGGCTTTTTACACAAACCTGTGGCCAGCTCTGGATTCAAGCTACTAATATGTTATTTTTTCTCCTTTAGGCCCCTTTATGGCTTTAATTAAATAGTAGCTGCACTCACCATTTTGCTTTCTGGCACATGCAGTTGTGTCTGTTCAAATGCTTTCATTCATTTAGAAAAGCTGCAGCTCTGCCATAGTCTGCACTTGTTAAGGCATGGGCCCAAATCGTCTCAGGCAAGCAAAGGAAGTTAGTGTAACCACAGAAGTCTTCAACTCAGGGATGGATTTACCAGAAGAGAAAGATAGGGATGAAGAAAGAGTGGTAAAAAAGGAATAAGGTGACAAGAGTTTCTCTATCATCATCAAGAGAAAGAAATGATTCACCATCTGCTACAAAGCCCTCCCGTCTTCATACATAACCCTATACCCCACAGAGCTACTAAAACCTCTTCTTATTGAAAAAGCTGTGTCACTTATAGAAGCAACACTGAGTTTCTATTTGCACAATCATTCAGACATTGGCCACACTGATTACACCTTAAAGAATTAACTGGGGCAGAGTCAGGCCACATCATTTACCTTTGGATGTGCACAGAGCGGCATTAGATTGTTATGAATTTCAGGAACTGGAAACCGGAGTGTGTATGAGGTGAATGACCTAGAAACAAACTCTGAATCTTATTAATTTCAACCATGCAGTCTGGGAAAATTTGTGGCCCACCCTACTTTCTGAAAGTGCCAAAATCTAATATTTTTTACACTGATCTGTAAAGTTTGTAACTGATATTTTACGTGAGGAACATGACAAAAATAGAGCAGAATGGTTTTAATTATATGGGATTATTCTTAACATGTACTAATTTTTCCATAACCTCAGACATGGGATTCAGCTTTTCTGATTTCAGTAATTTGCAGTCAGGTAATACTATGTCTGTGGGCAGGAGGGATAAATTTAGATCTCAAATGAATGACATGCATTGTAATGAGGTGCAGGCAAGGTAAGGGATCATCAGTAATGAGTAATTTAGGTGGATATGAACTGAAGGGCAATCCAGGAAAATGAGGCAAAAACACTCTTTTTGAGGGTAGATATTCCAGTCACTTTAGGAAATGACAAATAGGCACTCTTTACTAGATAATGTGAAAAGTGGCTGGTAACCCATTTTCAAAAGACGACTGTAAGCAACAAGGGAAATGCAGAACTAAACGTGAGGAATTAAGGAGCTTGCCAGATCTAGACTGAAGGAGAGCAGTGGCAAAACAAGATACTCCGTAGATCTGCAAGCACAGGTTGATGGAATTAAAGATGTTAAGGGAAGGAAGAGTGAGTAATAATTTCATGGGGTAGTTGGTCTGAAATCCTTGGCTATGCCAAAGAAGGGCCCTAGAAGTGTTGATGGAAAGGTCCTGTGAATATGCTTCCAGAAAGGGCAAATTGTTTAAAAGTTCTACTAGATTTTCTCTAGGCCCAATAATAACATAGCCCCTTATGAATCAAATGACTGACTCTTCTAAGAAATGGCCAAGTCAGTTTGGTTAATGAGATATCTGTAGTGTTTTTGAGTGCTGGAGAAAGAGTGATGAAACCATTACAGAAGCTAGTAAAGAGGAAATCTTAAAACATTTTAGTAATAGATTTCAGATTCATTTATTTTTTCCTGCCTGTGTCTGGTATAATATTCAGTTTTCTCAGTACCCGTGAATTTCTATTCTTTTAGCTGAGAAACGACATTGTCCCCTGCCAGGTGACTTTTCAAATGGTATGGAGACAACCATTATGACTAAGTTGGAGTTAAAAGGTCATATTGAAAATAATATTCTTCAGAGAGCTAATAAAGTGACAACTCCTGGATCTGTAATGACTGTGATCTCAGTTGACTAACAAACCTGAAAACCTTACAGCCAACCTTTCTCTTCCTTCTGTGTCACAGTGTCATTAACTGACTTTCAGGATTGACACAGAAAGTGAAGAACTACCTATTACCAAAAGGTTTCCTTCCCTCTCTGAATGCTCATGCAAGGAGTACTCCAAGTAACTTTTGGGTGATTCATCAGTTATCACTGTTTGAGTCACCCATCCCACTGAGTGGGTGAGGCTATGAACTTCGTCTTCTGATATGGTGATTTGCTATGACAAAAAATTACCGTGTGGAATCCAGAGGTTTTACAAATGCATGTGAGGAAAGAGCATGGCAGAAGGACTGAGAAAAAAAAAATCCATCAGGGACTGTCAGAAGAGTTTTGAAAGGAAAAAGAAGAGCAGATTGAAAATGCAGAGTAAGCATCTCACATGACAGTTGTGTTTCAGCACTTGTTATGTGCCACCAGTTATAAAAGAAAGCAGATGCCCATGTAGATAATGCCACAATAATTTAATGAAGGGACAGCTGTAATAATGCTCATGATAAGGTGGCTTTTCTGTAATAGAGATACAGGCATATCTGTAGTTGTTGTAGACCTCCAAAATCAAAATCAATGGAGCAGCCCAGAAAGGTGAGGCTATGGGAATGAACAGGATTTTTTTCTTAACAGAAATATTTTCATGTCCTTTCTATTCTTCCAGTTGAAACCAAAACTAATCGACCAACCAAACAAAAAAGACCCAAAGTTGCCAAACTTGAGTGCATTTTTGTGAAATGCAAACATTACATTTGCTTATTTTCACTGTCTAAGAATGGGAGCTTTTATTCCTCAGACTTGGCACTCAGGCTTTTCCTGTTATTGACTGATTTATTTGCAAATTATTTGAAGTATGAAAACCGCAAATAGCAGCATTCATTGGAACTTTTGGATCAACACAAATGTTATATTAATAGTTAAAATGCAGAAATGCACCTCTCCTTAGTTGTAGGCACTGCTGGACTGCATTTGCAGGTATTGATTTTATTCTGGGACACTGCAATGCATGCTGTGGAAAGGCAGAGACATGGAGGTGAAGTTGTGCTTTGTTGGGGCTGACTTATGAGTTGCCTGCAAAGCTAGGTACCCCTGAGTGAGCATGGTTGTGGTGGCAGCAGTGAGGAGTGTGATACAAGTCCGAGAACCTCTGACTGAGAGCTTCTTACAGACAAGCATCACAAAACCAAGTTTTACTCCTAGAATAAGGGGTTCTGCTACCTTTTCTTACACTGGGCATTCAGGACTTTTTAAGATAGAAAATATGGGCCATGGAAGGATTTCAGAGATGTGAAAGTAATATAGGGACAACAGGCACATCAAAGGCAGGGAAGTAGTTACGATTAAAAGTAGCCTACACTGTTCCAACTCTCGCCCTGTGCCATTAGATGTATCTCAAAAAGAAGAAAGAGCTTGTTGAATAACCTCAGGAGTTCAAGAAATACTCACAACAGTGCAGCAGTCAGGGAGGTGAGGCACATATCTTAAGTCTTTGTAAGAAATACTGAAAAAATAGCAGGCAGGCTCTGCTATGTAGGTTGTCCTCCATGCTGCAACTTGATTACCTCAGGGCTGACCCTACAAAAACTATATTCCACTGATTACGAAATGCTCTTCTTATAAATGTCAACAGGAGCAATATCATTCTACACATTACCACTGTCTACTGAAATGTGCTGCAGAAGCTTCAGAGCAGGAAAATTATGCCTTACATCAATTTGCCCTGTGCTCACTGATTGGTAATGGGGTAAAAAGCTCCACAAATTGCAGCGAGTATCTTGAGCAATGGGCAAATAGTATCCTTCAACTGAAATTGTCAGCTGGGAGAGAAGCAAGATTTTCCATGCGTGTGTGGCCAGTTCTTTTTTGGGGGGGTGGAGGTAGGGAAGTGAAGAGGGACATGCTGTTTGTTTTGCTAAAACAAGCATTTGTAATTTATCTCAAACTTACCAGCCATAGTCTGTAGCTCCACAGAAATTCTGACATCCACAAGATACAGCATCTTTCAGATAAATAATCCTTCTAGCACTGAGGTTCCAGCGATTTCTCTAAACTTTGAGAGAGCAACAAGATGTGTAGGTTTGTTTGTGTCTGTTTGTAACTATTTTGATGGTTTCTAAGTGGTAATAATTTGAAATATTGCTTTTCTCCATATAATTTGCTTGTAATATAACAGCTAAATATATCCTTTCTGTTGAACATACGGGGAAGGCCACCACTGTAAAATATGTCAGCTTATGGAAGAGTTCTATAATGATTTTCATGCCTCACAGAGCACTTTGCATGCAGCCTGTGTTTCATCCTTTTTATGAGAGGCCAGGTGTGGAGGGAGAGGTAATAGCTAGAACTGACGTATTCATATGCTTGGGAAAATGACACATTTCTAGACACACGCATCCTTGACCTTCAGTGTGACTAATGAGTAATAGATGCAATCCAGAAAGGAATGGGTGACCAGCCACTGAAGGTTGGAAGCAAGGAATTTTCAACCAAACTTTTTTTCTTTTATTCTAAAAATTTACTGTAATTAACTGTTTCGGGGGATACTGCATGTATGGAGCCAAAAGTTGATTAATGCTAATTTTAGAGCAAACAGGGTCAGGAAAGGCCAATGTGCTCCACCACTAAAAATACACTTCTGTCACGGGACATGACATCTGTGGATTTACAACTCAGTAATTGTTTGTGAATAGTGATTAGCTGTCCTCATATAATTAACTTGTGAAGCTTCAGCAGAAGCTGGTTATCCATAAAGACACTAATCTGTGTTGATTTTCAAACCAGAAAAGCCCATCCAGAAACATCTATAAACCCAGGAGATTCTGCTTTCCTCATTGGAAACAGCCGGCTAGTTTCTTTAGGACGTAGGACTAGAACCATGCAGTAAGCAAAGCTGTTTTAAATAGCCTTCACAAAGCTGCGAACACTTAACTCTGTGTGAAGGAAAACCCTCAAATTCAATTCTGCTGAATTAGACATTTGTGGATTTTGCTTTAACAAAGTGTGCACTGGTTTATTTCATGCTTTGCATATACCTATCACTCTGAGGGTTACCACTGTATAAACAGAACACTATACAAGGTAGAGATGAAAGCTAGGGTGGATTATTCTTCAGTCATCTAGTCTGATCACCATAAGCTGGGGCACATGGGGCATATATAATTTCACTAATATTTCCTAAACCACATTCAAATTTTACCGTAGGCAGATTTCTCAGTTTGGGGTGTTCATGTGATGAAGTTTGTTCCAAACCCTTATGTCTCTTCAGGGAGATATGTATAATGGAATCAACTGAAAGCTTCTTTTGGTTAAATTAAATTCATGGAAGACAGCATAGTTGTGTGGGATCAGATGTATCTTCTGCTACATAAACATGAGAAGCATCCAGTTGAAGATAAGTTTCTACAGTCCACTTGGAATCAATGGGGAAATATGATTCATTCAGATTACTCATCCAGTTCATTTTAGACACTTCTTTCAGGATGAGATGAATCATTCCCTGGAACACCTATCTGCCTTCATGGACTACCTTTCTCTTTTGGACAGGGTACCTAGTTTTTTGGTGTCTGAAATTAGGTGAGATGACTCTTACCACTGGTATTATCCAAAATATTAACTCTCTCTCTAGTCTTATGATTCTTTTTGAAATAAGTGCACCAAAGCTACACAGAATTTGTAGTAACTGTCTCTATCACTAGAAAAATATCCTGGTGTTCCTTCCCTACTTCATGATTCTCCTCAGCTCATATAACCAAAGATAGAAGCGGATCCCTTTGGTGCCACATTATGCTAAAAGTTCGCATTCATTTAGATGTTGGCCAAGATTCTCATGTCCATGCCCTAGTTCTTAATCTCAGAAAATGTTAAGTGTTAAATATTCTCAACTTCTACTGAGGCTAAAAACATGCAAAAATTTAAAAAAAAGAAAAAAAAGAAAAAAAGAAAAAGCCAAATGTTAGGAATGGAACAGAGCTGGCGGCTCTTTAAAGACACCTTTCTGAGAGCACAAGGTTTCTCCATCTCCATCTCTCAGGAGCTGGCCTCCTCAGACGTGGAGAAGGTTGAGGTACCCAATGAATTCTTTGCTTCAGACTTCAATGGAAGTTTATTCCCATCCCTTTTCTATCCCTGAGCAAATTCCCCTCACTGTAAGAGCAGAGTAGATCTGAGACTGCCTCATGAAACTGAATGTGTACAAGTATATGGGGCCTGTGCTTTCCAGAGTTCTGAAGAAACTGGATGATGTAGTTGCCAAGCCACTCTACGTCATATTTGAAAAATTGTTGCTGTCAGGTGAAGTTCCCAGTGACTAGAAAAAGGGAAGCGTTGCTCCCATTTTTAAGAAAAGGAGAAAATAAGATCTTGGGACTACAGGCTGGTGAGCCTCACCTCACCTGGGAATATCACGGAACACATCCTCCTGGAAGAGATGTTAAGACACATGCGAGACAAGGAGGTGATCTGAGACAGCCAACATGACTTCATCAAGGGCAGACTGTGCCTCATCAATCTCATGGCCTTTTATGACGGGCAAAGGAAGGGCAACTGTTGTCATCTACTTGGATTTATGCAAGGGCTTTGACATGGTCCTGCATCACATCCTTATTTCTAAGTTGGAGATATATGGGTTCAAAGGATGGATAAATAATTGGTTGGACGGTCATAGCCAGAGGGTTCTTGCCAATAGCTCTATGTTCAGGTAGAGGACAGTGGTGAGTGGTCTTGCAACTTGTGCCAGGGTTCTGTCTTGCAACTGGGTCTTCCACATCTTTATAGATTACATAGATGATGAGATTGACTGCACCCTCAGAAACACTGCTGATAAGACCAAGCTGAGTGGTGCAGTTGACACAATAGAAATGTGGGATGTCATTCAAAGAGAGCTGGACAGGCCTGAAAAGTGGGCACACAAGAATGTAATGAAATTTAACAAGACAAAGGTGTTGTACTTGGGTCAGGGCAACCTGTATGCAGACTGGGAGAAGAACCCCTTGAGAGTATCCCTTCTGAGAAAGTCTTAGGGGTGCTGGTAGATGAAAGGCTTAACATGAGCCAGCAGTGTGCGTTTGCAGCCTGAAAGGCCAACAGTATCCTGAGCTGCATCAAAAGAGGGGCAACCAGCAGGGAGAGGCAGGGGATTGTCCCTCTCTATTCTACCCTTGTAAGGTTCCATCTGGAGTACTGCATCCAGGCTGGAGCTTCTGGTACAGGAAGAATGCGGTACTGCTGAAGTGGAGGAGGGCCACAAAGAGGACTGGAGCACCTCTCTTATGAAGAAACGTTGAGGGAGTAGGACTTGTTAAGCCTGGAGAAGACTCCAGGGAGACCTCACTGCAATCTTCCAATACTTGAAGGAAGCTTATAAGCAGGAGAGGGATTCACTTTTTATGTGGTCTAATAGTGATAGGACAAGGGGGAATGGCTTTAAACTAAAATAAGGGAAATTTAGGTTAGATGTTAGGCAGAAATTCTTTACCCAGAAGGCGGTGAGGCCTTGGCACATGCACGGAGAAGCTGTGCATGCCCCATCCTTGGAGGCGCTCAAGGCCAGGTTGGATGGGGACCTGGCAGGGGGTAGGGACTGGATGGACTTTAAGGTCCCCTACAACCCAAGATATTCTATGATTCCGTGATCCATGAAGGAGAAAGGTGGACTGAAGGAAACAGTGTTGTCTTTAAAAAAGAAACAACACCAACGTTTACCTTCACCTTCTGTACATCACACATTTTATCAGTCTCCTTATCTAGTCTAAAATATTCCAACTCTCAGCCACAGGTTAGAATATGCTTTAGAAGTACATCTGATTTAGGAAATCATAGTGCTCTCTGAAACAAAGAGAGCGTGAGGAACAGAAATTTTTCTGTTCACACTTTCAGGGACTGAAAGACTGGTCTAATGACTTGGAGTAGCATCAGAAGCAGGGCTCATCTGCACGGTTGTTTTTAGCATGTTATCTATTCCCATGGGAAAAACCTTGAGATTTTTTTTTGTTCCAGTTGTAGTCAAGTGCAGAATAGCCAGTAAGAGATGACAGAGGCTTGAATGCTCAAGCAGATTCAGCAGGGCTGAAATCATTTTGTTTCCTAGTTGGGTAAGATTCATAGCACAAGAATGAGTACTGAATAGTTGTAATTCCTCTGAACTGAAAGATAAGTCTCTAGTTTATTATAAATACTGATATTCAGTTAGTCCCCAAACATTTATGTGAAACTAAAAGCTGACTTCAACTGTGACTTGAACATACCTTAAATATTCTTTGCAGTAACACGACTGCATCTGAAATCTGTTGGCACAACCGTTTTCATCTTGAAGCCAATGTTGTCTACAACTTAATCACTTAGAGACAGAAAGCCCTTATTCTGGCCTGATTACATATGTCTTATCACTGAAAAATTAATTCTGATTGTGAAGTCCTAATCACCAGATTAGTAGAAAACTGAAAACTCTTTGGCATTTATTGCAAACTATGAGTCTGGGAGCTGCATTAGGGCCACTTGCCTTTGGGAAGCCTATATTTCAGCCTGATCTCTTTTCTCTCTTCTTCAGAGGAAGGAGTTTGCATGTTTCCAACTGCTCATTTCACCATCAGCTTTTTAGAACTTCGATGCAATCAGACATGAGCACTGCACTCAGACTCTTATCCTGCCAAGGGAATTGATAGAGAGAGGAAGCCAGAAGAGATGGAAACTGTATGGCAGGTCTCTGCCTACCAGAATTCTTCTTCTTTGTTGGGAGGGGGGGGATCTTCTGCTTAGTACTGAGGTCGTGCTTTCTAGCCCTTCTGAGCCATTAAATTAGCTTTTGCTTGCATATTTTTTCTAGTCCCAGGAAGAACAGAGCCCGTATTTTAGATTGAGAACACTGGGCTCTTTCTTCCACATCTGTTTTTTCTACTGTCAGATGTCAGCTCTTGCAGCTGAAGTCACCTGGTTAATCATTCCTGCCTAGCCAAATGCTCCTTGGCCTGCTTGACTCAGAATGCAGGACATATAGTAGAGAAATCAGCTGAAATAACTGTGGTGCATATTAGAGAAGTGATCAAGGTAAGAACTGCTGTTTCTAACAATCTATTGCTGTGTTTGGCTTTTCAATTAGTTGTTTCTCCTTGGTTAGCATTCTCAAGTGCTGTACCCATATCCTGTCATTTGATTTCTTGCAGTTGGTGCAGGATGGGCCACTGAGGCTTACAGGTCGACATTTGTAGCCTGATGCTGGGGTGCTGGCCAGGCCAGAGAATACCAGCTCTGTTTCTTCAAATGGTTGGATAGCTGAAACTTGGATAAAACCCTTCTGTCTTCCACTCCTCTCACTCTCCTGTCCCTCTACTTAAAGAAGGATATCTTCAGAGGTGTTCGCACGCCCTAACCCGAAGGAATTCTTTGCATGACAGAGATCTGGTCAAGAGAAGTAAGGCCTCAACTGACTGAAAGATTGGGTATTTTCCAGTTATGAACTCATTCTGCCCAGATAAAATCATATTGCAAAACCACTTGCAGCTGCTTTCTGAGGTTGGTCATTCTTGGACTGTGTCTGCAAGTAGCCTTTTCCATAGGTTACTCAGTCCTAATTAACAAATTCCTATTAAGAATGGACATACACAATGTTAACGCTGTTGAAATTTATGTCCACACCTGAACTCCCAGCACATTTGTTGAGGCACTTTATAAAGCCTTACCACACACCCAGAGCTGCTTCTTGTTCTCCCTAGCTCCCTTGGTGAGTCTGGCACAACATCTTTGCTGAGACCCTTCATTGCTTGGATAAGTCACCCACAGCCACAGAAGGCTCATGGTTATGTAATATGGAAATACTGTGTTTTTAAATGGCACCGTTGCTTCGTTTTTCCTGCAGCTGCTGCTTCAAGTCAGGCTCCAGGCAAAGTGATTAAAATCTTTTCCTGACCCTGTGTGTTAAAAAACAAAGTCTGAACAGCATGTGGGATTTATGTTGGCTGTAGTTAGAAATCAGGGAGTGTAAAGAACCTGAACATCTGGGTGTCAGGTCCACTCATTGTGCTTCTTGTGCAGAAGTGGTCTTACTGGTGATGCTTTGTCTACTGTATTGTCTTAGAACATCCATCCGGGAAGGAAGTAATAGAAGACAGAAGGTGCCCAGAGCAGATTTCAGCATATGCAAATTTAAAATCTGGCATTAACGAGAATTTGTGTGAATTAGTCCCCACAGTGGGGGATGTTGATCTTTCCACGTTCTGCCCTAGAACCCAGCTATGAAGGACACAGCCCAGAACACTTACACAGGGCTGCGCTGGACCTTCACTCCCAGCCTGTGACCTCCTGCACCTATCACAACTGCTTGAGGGACATCTTGATCTGCCACACACCCCATGGAGATAGACCACCCAGAGCAAGCGCCTGGGAAAATATCCAGGGTGATTACTCACAGCCCAATTTAATAACAAGCCATACTCTATTACCCAGCAATCTCCTGTGCCACACCAGCATCTTCTTTAACTCCTCTACTTATCACAAGTCAGTAGAAAGGTTCTTGATCGCTGTGCTCAGAAGTTTCCATCTCTAATGCCACATTCCCCAGCAACAGCCATGGGCTGTGCTGTCCTTCCCCAAATGTCAGTCAGTCATGCCACCTTGCACACAATAAAGAAAAGGAGCATGGATAATCTAAATTAAATGTCAGCATAGGTAACAAGAGAATCAGCCCGCCATTAAGTTATGTTTTACCTTGCCCAGATTTGCAGGGAGCATACAGAGTGTATTTTGCGTCTGAATAGATCACCTTGCCATTCCTCTTATGTTCCACTGAGATATACAGGCTCTTATAAGACAAAATTTGTTTTGCGCTAATGAATGTCCGATGTTTTGCACCCTAAAAGTGCATACTGTCCTCTACCGACTATAAAGAAAGCCTGCTTTGATTTAGATGTCTGCACTGGGCTGGGTGAGTTCTATTTTGTAGGTTACTGATTTTCTCTTCAAATGTTGCTGGGTACTTTGACTGTGTAAGCTGTGCTAAACACTTAAATCTTCCAGCTATGATTTGGAGTAGCTTTGTGAGTTCACTGTCTTTTTCAGACAAACTCATACTGGGCCCTTACAATCAGGCCTAGCTAATAACTTCACATTTCTGAGCTGAAGGTTTATTTTTGTTCCATGAAAGAGGCAAAGGGCTACAGTACAGAGACACTTGTAGGGCCTGC
>PPHD01006055.1:0-25191 GCA_002909625.1 Bambusicola thoracicus
TAACAACCCTCTGCTAAATCATGTCCCTGAGCACCACATCCAAATGGTTTTTAAACACATCCAGGGATGGTGACTCAACCACCTCCCTGGGGAGCCTATTCCAGTGCTTAACAACCCTTTCTGTAAAGAAGTTTTTCCTGGTATCCAACCGAAACTTACCCTGGTGCAACTTGAGGCCATTTCCCCTCGTCCTGTCACCTGTCACCAGAGAGAAGAGACCAACCCCACTCTCGCTGTAAGCACCTTTCAGATATTGGAAGATAGCAATAGGGTCTCCCCTCAGCCTCCTTTTCCCCATACTAAACAGCCTCAGCTCCCTCAGCCTCTCCTCATAGCGCTGATTTTCCAAGCCCTTCACTAGCCTTGTTGCCCTTCTTTAGAGCTGCTCCAGTACCTCCATGTCCCTTTTGTACTGAGGTGCCCAAAACTGAACACAGTACTCGAGGTGAGGCCTCACCAATGCCGAGTACAGAGGCAGGATGACTTCCCTAGTCCTGCTCACCACACCATTCCTGATACAAGCCAGGATGCCATTGGCCTTCTTGGCCACCTGGGCACACTGCTGGCTCATATTCAGCCGGCTGTCCATCAGTACACCAAGGTCCCTTTCCATCAGGCAGCTTTCCATCCACTCCTTCCAACCCTGTAGGGCTGCTTGGGGTTGTGTCCAAAATGCAGGACCTGACACTTGGCCCTACTGAAACTCACACAGTTTACCTTGGCCCATCGGTCCATTGATCCCTTTGATCACCAAGATTCACAGCTTCGGAGCTGTCCCGGCCAGAACCGCAGCAACTGCAGTACAGGGGAGTTTTGATTGGTTCCTTCATCCAGGGAACCCTGAGATCACAGAGCAGCCTGGCAGTTCTTGCGAGGGAGGCTGATGTGAACTGGGCGTTGCTGAGGTAACGGTGACTGCACCCACGTCCTTACTAAAAGCCTCGGGGAGAGCCGTGAGGTGTTGCTGCCCAGCATGCATGGCGAGGAAATGGCTGCAAGTTGTACCAGAAGAGGTGTAGATTAGACAAAAGGAAAAACTTTTTCTCTCAGAGCATGGTCAGGCACTGGAATGGCCTACCCAGGGAGGTGGTGGAGTTCCCATCCCTGGCAGTGTTCAAGAGTTGTCTGGATGAGGAGCTACGAGATATGATTTAGTAGCTTGTGGTAGCAATGGTAATGGGAGGACAGCTGGACTACATGATCTTGTAGGTCCTTTCCAACCTTGTGAACCTATGATTCTACGATTCTAGGAGGAGTCACGTGGGCCGTTCAAGCACGGCAAAACCATAAGCCACCCATTCATGTGACTGCATAGGGAGGAGGCTTGTTATCTCACTGTGCAGCAAGTGATAAGTGCAGAGGCACCTGTTAACATGCTGGTAATGCGGCATGGGCAGAGCCAGCACTGCTGGTACAGGGCAGAGCAGATCAGTCACACTCCACTATGGCTCCCCTAATAGTGCTGGGGAGTCTGCTGGTTTGCCATGGCTGCACCCCAGAAGAAAGCTATTGCCAGGAAAAATGTAGAGACCCAGACAGAGGTCCCACAACAAGATTCTAGTGCACAGGTCTCTGGCTGCAGTGAGTGCCAGAGCCTGGCCCTTGCAGTGCAGGGAGATGGAGACAGAACTTGTGTTAGATACAATCAGCTGAATGATTTACTGAGCCCAGAGGTTGACCTGAAGGTGGAGGTGGAGAGGCTGAGAAGCATTAGGGAGTGTGAGAGACAGATTGATTGGTGGTTCCAGTCTCTACTGGCCCTGAGATCTAGGCACCCAGCTGAGGTTCCACGTGAAGTCAATCTCCATCGTCCAAAATTATTAACCCACATATAGTCAGAAGATGAACTATAAATCATGTCACAATTGTAAGCAAATCCTAGTTTTCTTTCCAAACACATTTGTTGAGAAATAGTGGTGAAAAAATTGCCTCTCCAGTCACGACGCTGGTCAGAACAGCACTCTATAGAATACGTAGCACATGGTAGTTGAGTTTCAGAAAGCTTTGTCGTCATATTGTCCCAGATTAAATTGTCTAGTACCCTATTAAATTATTAAATTGTTAGAACCCTACAGACAGGATGCAAAGCACTTCCTAGTCTGACTCTTAGTTTGGTGGAAGCAGTCACTTCAGCAGCCTCTCCATTTCCTCTTCAAGGAAATTCAGCAGTGCTCCAAACTCTGGGTCTGCCAGGAAGAGAAAATATCTACTTTTTTTTAACTGAAAATCTTTATCTTAAGTCTGAGTGCACAATTAACACCAATATCTGATATTGTAATTCTAATAGCTTTTATCTTTGTATCACTGTGAGTTCTCTCATAAAAACTACAACAAAAGTAAAATAAATAAAAATTAATGAATCTCTTTTCCTCTCCCAGAGTCTCAGGAAAAGCTCCCTGCTCATCCATGCCTGCCTTCTTCCCTGCTGGTTCATTTAGCAGCACAGGGGGATAGCCTGCTCCTACACCTTTAAGACTTCCTTCTCGAGAAGCAACCAGCCTTCCTGGACCTCTTTACCTTTCAGGACTGAATCCCAAGGGACTGTTCCTACCAGCGTCTTCAACAGTTCAAAGTCCAATTTTTGGAAGTCCAAGGTAGCAGTTTTGCTGCCCCCCCTCCCCCTCCTGACTTCACCAAGAATTGAGGGAACCCTATCATTTCATGGTCACTCTGTCCAAGATGGCTCCTGACCTTCACATCTCCCACCAGTCCTTCTCTGTGAACAGCAGGTCTGGCAGGGCACCTCCACTGGCAGGCTCTCTTACCAGCTGCATCAGGAGTTTATCTTCAGTACACTCTAGAAACCTCCTAGACTGTATCTTCTGTGCTTTACTGTATTACTAGTATATCAGGGAAGTCCCCCATGAGAACAAGGGCTGGTGATCATGCAACTCCTACCAGCTGCTCATAGGACACCTCATCTGTCTCTTCATCCTGGTAAGGCAATCTATAACAGACCCCCACCACGATGTCTGCCTTGTTGCCCCTCCCCATGATCCTTACCCATAGAGATTTGATCTTATCATTCCCAGTCCCAAGCTCAACAACATCAAAGCTCTCTCACAGACAGCCATGCCATCACTACCCCTTCCTTTCCTGTTCCTTCTGAAGAGCTTGTAGCCATCCATTGCAGCACTCCAGTCATGAGAGCAATCCCACCACATTTCTGCAATGACAACTAAAGTCATAGTCTGCCTGCTTCACAATGGCCTCCAGCTCCTCCTGTTTATAGCCCATGCTGCATGTACTTGTGTAGATGCACTTCAGCTGAGACTCTTGCCTCACCCCTAGTCCTGTCATCGTTCACCTAGGCTCATCTCTAGCAGGCCTGGTTTTATTCCCTTCCCCCCTTCATATCTAGTTTAAAGTCCTCTCAATGAGCCCTGCAAGCTCCTCAGCTAGTATCTGTTTCCCTCTTTGAGACAAGTGAGACCTATCCACAGCCATCAGGCCAGGTGCCAAGTAAACTGCCCCATGGTCAAAAAGAAACAAAATTTGCATTTACACCAGCCTCTGAGCCATGCATTTATGACATGTGTTTTCCTGCTCCTCTCAGTGTCCTTCCCTACCACTGAAGGGATAGAGGGAAATACAGCCTGCACACCCATTCCATCAACTACCCTCCCCAGTCCCCTGAAGTCCTTTCTGATAATCCTCAGGCTTTTCTCAGCAACTTCATCACTGCCAGCCTGAACTATCAATAAAGGATAATAATCAGAGGGCGAATCAGACCAGGAAGTTTCCTAGAAATATCCCTGACCCAGGCCCCAGGGAGGCAGCACACTTCCCTGAAGGCAGGGTCAGGGTGACATACAGGATGCTCCATTTCTCTCAGCAAGGAGTCACCTATCACAATCACCCTTCTGTCCTTAGCAGAGGCAGTCTTGAGGTGTGGACTTTCTGGCACTTCATTATATAGTGTCTGTACATGCCACCTCCTCTTCTGGTGATATTCCGAAATCTTTACCTTCGGGGCAGTTCATAATCACTCCTAAGATTCCTGGAAAACTGGGATTCCCTATTCGAGCCCATTCTGTGATCAGTGCAACCCACTTACTAAGTTGCATGATACGTGGAAGGGACTTTGCCTTTGAACATCTAGCCCAGAACATGCCATCTGGGTGACAAAAGGGGTTGTGCTTTGGTATCAACCACTTCCAAAGCTTCCAGGACCCCTTCATATGCTGTCAGTATCTCTTTCAGTTGGAATATAGCAAGCCTTGGATCCTCTCTATCTTTGACTCCAAAACCCTAAGGGATGACCTCGAGTTTCCCCTGGGACTCTGCCAAAGGCTCCAAGTGGGACCAGTCACCCTAGTTGCAGTGCAGATCACATTTTTTACATCTTGTCCAGTCAGGACTGGTCCAAGAGCTTCTGCATGAACTTTCTCCTCTTTAATTTGTTCAAAGGCTTTTTTGTTGCTCAGGGCCCCATGTGAAAATGTTCTTCTTTCAAGTCCCTTGATTGAGAGGATTTGCAATCAGTTTGTAATCCAGAATATGTGTTTTCCAGAAACCCACCACACCTAAAAACGCTTGTGTTTCCTTTTCATTAGTTGGTGGAGACATAGCAGTTATTTTATTGATCACATCCATGGGGATCTGACAATGTCCATCTTGCCATTTAATTCCTAATAACTGGATCTCCTGTGCAGGTCCCTTGACCTTACTTCCTCTTGTTTCAAGGCAGATGGTAGTGTTGTGTTTCCACCTCTGGGGCAGTCAATTCCATGTGTACCAGACACCCCTTCAAGTAAAATCAAACGGTGGACTGCACTCTGCTGCCAGAGAAGTTGAGAAAAAATGCATTAGTGATGTCAGTTGTGGCATACCTGTCAGTGGGTATAATGGGCTGGTTCAGCCCAGTTCTGTGACTAGCAGGATGGAGAGATCCCCAGATCCGCGCCTCCAGAAAGGGGAAATGGGGACCCCAAATAATTAAAAACAGTGGCAATCATCTGAGGAGAAACAAACTAATTTACTAAATATGGTATCGGAATGCAAGATAACACTCTATAGTACAATATATTTAGAATTGAAGCGAATAAATCAAATGTAATGAGAGAGAGTGTTTGAAAGGTGGAAAGGCCTCACCATAATGCTGAAATAAGATGCGCAGTCGGGTCAAGCAGCAGGGAGGAGAACAGAAGAAAAAAAGGGACTTCAGGTGACCTTGCCAGGGGTTATACCTCCTCTCTGGACACAAAGCCGCCCTGGGGTATGTAGTTCTTTTCTTCCAGACAAGTGCCTGGAACTGGAGCATTAATTATTTAACTCCGAGTGCACTACATGATGTTATGATCTGGAATACCAATAACCAAAAATTATAATACCATGACAATACCACTTGGATGCCTTGGACTCCAAATCATATTGGTGTTCTAGCATGCCTGGCACAGCAGCGCTTAGCAGTGGTGTGACTTCATTCAGGCCTTGATAGTCCACTGTTAATCTCCACTCTCCATTGGATTTTGCACTGTCCATATGGGACTACTGAAGGGTGAGCGAGTCTCACTGATGACTCTTTAGTTCTCCAGTTGATGAATCATCTGATGAATAGGAATTGAGGAGGAATTGGTGCAATATTGCTGCCGGTGCACTGTTCGTTTACCCTTAGCAACCCCAAAACAGAAGGGTTCTTTGAGAGACCTGGCAAGGTAGGTAACTGTTTTATTGCCTGCTTTTCCAAGACAGCTATACCAAAAGCCCACCAGTATCCTTTTGGGTCCTTGAATTACCCTCTCCTGAAGTAATCTATACCAAGGCATAAAAAATTACAGCAATATGTTGAGAAACTGGAGATCTCAGTATCACCATCTTTATTTGAAAAATGTGAGTACAGAGTATTTTACAGAATGCTGATTTCCCTATGTATTTTAAGTGTCTCATCTATTTTTGGTGGGTGCTATTCAAGTACATGTCTTCAAAAAGAGATTTATCAACTTTGAGATCCAGGTTTTGCGTAATACTATATGAGATCTTATGAAATATCATTCTAGGTGTTCAGAAAGTTAGTTCTTCAAGTATTATATCTCCAAATTATACTAGCATTAGAGAGAGATTTTTTTTAAGAGTGGAAGTGAGGATATCACTCACATTAATTGGCTAGGTCATAAAGCTATGAATTGATGAAACTAACTACTGTTCTGAGGGGAATACTATCGTAATGGATTTTAAGAAGACATCTGATTGTGGGGATTATATTAGCCACAGCTACTATTCATTCAGTAGCTGCTCAGAGATTATTGCAGCACTTTGTATTTTCCTAACTACAGTAGTGCTAACCATTTTCAGTGCTGTCTTTGTAGTCTCTGCAAACTCTTGTCAGCGTTTGCCAGACAGCTAGAATTTCCTTTGCTGTTGTGGTAGCTCACCTCTGAAAATCAGTCCAGTTTACCTGGGGCTCCCAGAGAAAAAAGAATCTATGCAGTACCTTACTTAGCATGGAAATACATTACTTCAGATCGCTGGGACCAGTCATGGAGCATTTACCTTTCCCACCCAGTGCAGGTGAAATATGAGAGCTTAAAACTAGACTCTCAAGGAGGGTGATGTTGAGCTCCTAAGAAAACAGGATTAGCTGGAATAGACCAAGGAATCAAAGTTAATAATTAGAACTAGAAGGACTGTTTCTGTATGAAATAGTTATTAGATAAAATATGCAAATGAGGGCCTAATTATTGGATTAGATTGATGTCACCTATTTTAGACATCTTGAACTCTTGCTATTGATGATCACCTAGATTCAATTGAAGAGGATTATTTCCATTTGGACAGATTTATCCAGCAGAAAGGGCACTTCCTGTTTAGATGGAAGAAAACAGTCTTGTCTTCCTCATGCAAAATGAGAAATTTCTGTCCCTCTGTGTAGATCCTCTCTATCAAAAGTGGAACACAAGGAAAACAGCATAGCTTCTACAAGAAGAAGAAGGCAGTCTTCAGAATAGTGTACTGGATAGTAAATAAAGCATATTCTTATTTTCTCCATGAGTGGTATTAACTTTCTTAGTCTTGCTAGTCCGCAGCAGACCTTTATGTTCAAGGAAACTGAAACTGAAGTCTCACTGCCTGCCAAGTGACTACTGTTTTCATACCAAAATATTCTGATCATTTACTTCTCACTTCAGTATGCTACATTCTCATACTGCCATGGATATTGAGGGTGGGCAATACTTCACCCCCCCATGTTCAGGACACTTGAGGATATACACAAATGTGGAATTTTTGGAAGTGATATATGGCCATCTAACTCAAAAACAGCATTTGTTGATCAAGATTTTCTTTCCTTGAAAAAAAAAAAAAAATGCATATCCGGAAGATTTATTTCCTATCCTTTGCTCCTTCATTCATTCGTTCCTTCCTTCTCTCTCTCTCTCTCTCCTTGCTAGAACTCTTCACTGGTGTTCAGCTTTTCCTTTAAATAGCCTTTTAATGTTGATTCACAGTCATTTATTTCTATTTGCTGAACGTTGCAGTGTTTACTAATCAGGTGTGGTGTTAATTCATTTTCTATTGAATAGATGTCTTCATGAAGAGCCATCATAACTGACTGTTGTCTGCAATAGAGGTATAGAGGTACAATGGTTCTGAGTACCAGAATTATCCTTCTCAGCTGTTGCTTGAACTGTGCTGGGAGTAGCAGCTCCAATTTTTATTTGATAATAGGAAAACTTGAGACTGCTAAAATAAGCAAGAAGGCCTAGAAAAATTCACATTTCAGAATTGAGATCAATGCCTTAAGTTAGCTCCACTGAAGACAGACATTCATGTTTTCACAGTTGAGCATGTACAAGGAACAGCTGCAAATCATGAACTGTTGAAACTTGGGGCATGCCCATGACTGATGCCTCTTGAACAACTGAGTGCTATAGTTGATGTGCTTATATATTTTTATGAACTGGAGTTGACTCTGACTCTTTAACTTTTAATATGCCAATTAAGTGCATGGCTTAAGCATCCTCAATAGCTATCTTTAACTGCAACCCATTGATTTACTTTCTGCTGATGAATGGGGCTGTTTAGAAAAGAATGCTGGAAAAATCAAAGTTTCAAAGTTAACAAAATTAACTTGGATCTGCTTATGGAGCTACAGTAATGGGCAAAATTAGTCTTTTCTTCTGACCCCTTACAAAATGTATAATCTTCAGAGAAAACTGTTCTTCTGTAGCATTTCCAAAGTTATATATATATATCACCTGCACAGTTGTTCAAAAAAGTTACCAAATTGCAATTCTGTAAATTTCTGTAAATTCTTTTGTTAACTTAAAATGACCTAAACTCCCATTACAACACCAAAGGAAACTATATGAACATGCTTAGTGTAAGAATACTTGATTTTCTAGGGCTTTTGCTTGTGCCTAATTATTCTAGTAGAGATAATTTCCTTAGGTGGTCAGAAATTCAATTGGCAGGCATAAGTAGAGATGTGCTTCTCTCTCTCCCTGAAGTTCTCTCCTCAGATATTTGTGAATTTACCTGTTTTTGTAAAAGAAGTGTTGACACATATTGCTTCTTTAAGCATAAAGTAATACTGGACTAGACCTATATCAATACTTAGGGCTGCAGCTTACAAAAACTGCGAGTAAAATGGTTAGTTCAGCTCAGAATAATATATGTCTATGACTCACAAGCTTATCTAATATCTTGTGTTGGTATTTTGATTTTTGTTATTGAAAACATTTTCTTTTAAGGGTTGTAGTTGATTAAGGCAGGTTATCACAGCATATTTTGTAAGATTTTGAGACATGGTATAAGCACTAAGGTATTTGCATTGCTTTTTCTTGATAGCAAAGTTATTATTTGTTATATATTATTTGATAAATGCATAATATTAGTATGCCATTTCTGGAACTAGGTAGGAGATTATGGGTAGATCTATACTGAAAATTTAAACTGGTAAATGTGCCATTATACATTATTTGTGAATGTAATTTTCAGTGCAATATAACATTATTGGTAAGAGTTATCCTATTTGTGAATATGGATCACTTTTATGAACTGCATTTTGTCAATTGAGTAGAATTTGTTAAGTTCCTGACTTCTTCCTTTCAGCTATGGTAAATTTGAGTTATTAGAGATTTGTACATGATAGTATATGAAAATATGATTTCATTCCATAGTAGAAATAGCATTTTCACTTACATTTTTGGAGTATCAACTTACATTAAAAATTTCAATTAATTCTTTTCTTCAGGTAAATGAAAATTACTTTGAAATAATGAAGACAAGAAAAACATATTGTACGTCACATTTGTATTTTCACTTTTATGATTTGCTCCATATCTATCTTAAAATTTTGGTGGCTTTTAAGTTTATGTATAGCATTTGATATCCCAGTTAAGATGAGCAGTTCATTTGGTGTCACACTCTGTCTCCAATGAGCTATTTTTTTTTTTTTTTTTTCTGCAAGTGGTCTTTTTATGCTCAAAGAAAGCTATACAGAAGTTATCATTCCTAAGAGTTAAATTTAAACAGCAGAAATGTTACCCTTTGCCCGCCAAATAAATATAAGAATTTTCTGAAGAAGGTGGTTTTTCAAATTTCCTGTGTAATGGAGACTGAGAAATACATGCTGTATAATGAAAACTAGTAGAAGGCTCATCTATCTCTTCATAGAAAATTCAGTGGTCAGGAGATGTCATTACAGTACCAGACAGCGTATTGTTTCTTCAAGTTAGATGTATAAAATTGTCTATCTTCTTAAGCCATTTTATCTTTTCTGTCTCTTTACCCTTGTGTGTTGTATTCATCTATCATCACTTTCTTCAATCCCTGAGACTTCAGGATTTTTCTTGTTGCTCACAAAATGTCTTCATCATTTCTGTGTTAGTCTTTAATATCTAGCAATTGTTTTCCTACCCTCCTTCAGTCATTATAATGAACAGAAACATACTTTAGCTGCACATAGATCAAATATATTAGAGTCTTGTTTTGAAAGTATTTTGAAAGCCACTGCAGAAAGGCAACTAAGTGTTAAAATAGAAATTTCTTAACCTTCACAGAGCTTACTTTCACACACCGTTCACTTCACTCACTAACAAAATCATACCCTTGTTGCATATTTTCTTTTTACTGTTTTTAAGGGGAAAGAATCCATCACCATAAATCTTAAATAGCTCCAAAAATACAAGTAGAAATACATAAATATATGTAACAGATGCACAATTGCCTCCTGGGATGCATGTATTATGCACACAGAACTATCATAACATCCCTCAAACAATCACATTTTTTCCTCTGCTCCCTGTCTCTACACCCATCTCATTTTCGCAATGTACTTGGTTGTAATATGGATACTAAAATGTAACTAGCCCTATAAAAACATATTTACCAATTTTTGGAAAGTGCTCATGTATATAAACATATCCATCCAGATCAGAAAGAGTAGTAACCATATAAAAGCAATTTCCTTTACCTTTTGTCCAATTCAGTGAAAATAGAATTTTGATTTTTGAGAAACAGTGGTCTTCTGAACAAATGAATAATCTAATGCATGTGGTACAATTTCACAGATTTTTTAAATTTTATAACTTCCCTTTTAGAGATAAGATAAATGAAATTTTACTTTTATTGTGGTAAATCTCCCTAAGTTCTCTCCAGGTAGGTAGATAATGCCTAGTGATATTATTGCTATACTGAAATGACTCACTGGCTCTGAATTTTAATATACTGGGAATGTCTTTGAGAAAATTTCAGTTTCAATTCGCAGAAATTACCACAAAGTTAATGTTTTACTTTAAAAATCAAAATAAAATGCATTCATGTGTTAATCTTGCCTATCACCTAATGAATGAAACAAGTCGCTTTGAGTTTTGGCAGACTCTCAGATAGATGGTCAAATATTTTAATGTCTTATAGGTTAAATATTTATATAAAGTCTACTGAATAGTAGATAGAACATTGCACATCACTAAGTCCCTAGTGGATGAGCAATAATAATAATAATAATAATAATAATGGGCAATATGGTCAGGTTTGGGTAATATGATTAGGTTGCGGTTGGACTTGATGATCTTTAAGGTGCTTTTCAACCTGAGCAATTCTATGATTCTATGACAACAATTATTTAGTAATTTCAGGCAGTAAATATACTACCTCTTATATTTTATTTCATTTCTTTGTATGGACTAAGGGGGACATTGTATGGGCTGAACATAACTGTGTTAGCAGATTAATAATGTAGGTCATGAGAGACATAGATCTGTTTCTCAGTATTTTTGTTTTTAATTGTAATCGATTTCTAAAGATATATATATGAGTTAAAGGATTTTGAGCTTTTTTAATAAGCATAGACATAATGCAGCCTTTCATATAAACAGTAATAAAAAAGTGTTCACAGAAATTTATGGTGAAATTATAACAATTTCAGCAAATCATTTCTAAATTATGTTCCTTTTTTTTTTTTTAGTATTATATTGCATATATAATAATGTGTACTGAATTCAGATTAAATATGTTTAACATTGCAACTCTTCTGCCATACTTTTCTTCCTAAGTATGTGATATGAACCATGACATTACAATCTTAAAGCTGTAACAAGAATGAGTTATGTTTGTACTATTTCCCATTCTCATTATATTCTTTGTCACAAAATGAATTAATGTTGTGCCATTCTCTGTTCTCATTACAATCTTTTCCTTATGAATGGGACATCAGAATTTTAATGTCTTTTGTAATCTTTGAGTTATAGGAGTGTGTTACACTACCATGACCTTGCTAATATTTTGCATGGTGATAGGTTGGCCGCACACTGTTGCTTGTAAGCAAGCAGGTGATGTTACACGGTCCAGCCAATCAAGTGGCTTTGAGAGCAGCTGAACAAAATTGTTCCACTAACCTGTAGTAAAGCCCAGGGACCTGCGTGCATTGCTGCTTCTCCTAAAGTCAGCTGACCTCAACGCAAACTGTTAGTTCCCTTTCCAAATATTAATTAAATATCAATATTTCAGCTTCTGCAAATTGGGAAGCACTCACAAGAATAAAAATGTGAATGTATATACACTTTTTCCAAGACCTTTTGTTCTCCTTTTCCTTCATGGTTTCCACAGCTCAAAAAACAATTGAGTGCATTGCTCCATAACCAAAAGACATTGAGGCTTCTAACTCTGTTTTTCATACATTCATAGAAGTTGGAAGTTAAGTTTTTACCTCTTTGCTGGATCTGATGCAGTGATTATGTATCTGACATATAGAAAGTTTAGAAAGCTTAATAATTTTGTGTGCATATTATGCCTGCTTTCCATAGCTTAAACTTGGATATACAGTTAAGTTCCCAAACATTTTCAGTTTTGTTTCAACAGCTTCCTGTCTTTTTGGAGGATCTCATTTGATAGAGGTGTGTATGATTGTGATTGTTTTAGTAAAATAAAAAAAAAAAAAAAATCATAACGTAGTCTTCTGTGTCAGAACATATTGCAGAGTGCTGGAAAAAAAAAACAGTATAAATTATAAAGAGGTTTCATGTTTATCAAGTATGATTTTCATGTTAGCTGATTCTTGAAAGCATTTTCCAGTTTACCCAAGCTAAATTATATATATGACAATGAATAACTGTAGATTTTCTTTTCTTTTAAGTCTTTTTCATCCTATCTTGTCGTAAAGACATGCTCATAGCACTGAGGAGATGTTATTAAATCTTGTTTCATGAGAAAAGTTCTAATTCAGTTAGGAAAATGTTAATAATGGTATGTTGAAGATATTGACAAGTAAATTGGCATATGTCAGTCACTACTGAGTTGGAATACGACCAACTTATTCTTTTACTGAATGTATAATTTTCCATTTAACAGAAAAGTAACTATAAACAACAAATAATGTTTCACTTATGTGCTGCTGAAACCCATAACTACTAGATCTCAACCCACTCATTCTGAGATATGAAAGTAGATTGGATTGTTTATGAAGCTGTCATTAAGAATTGTGCAAAATCACTCTGACCCTGTAGAGAGTATGCAGATGAGAGCAGTTATTGGAGCTTAAGAATTTAGCTGTGAGTGACAGCAAAGAATACAGTACATATAATTCCTTACTGTTTGTACAGTTTAACTTTCAGTTCTGGAGTGGTAGTGGAGTGGTATAAGACGCCCTGATCAGCAATGGCTCATGCACTCTGCTTTTTTTGTTATTGTTGATTTGTTTTTGTTATATTTTTTATTTAGTTTAGTTTTGTTTTGTTTTCCCTCTGGGACTCATCACAATTCTTCTCAGCATCTCACATATTTTAAATTAATGCATCTTTATAATATTCCCAGTAAGACAAAGAAATTTGTTACAGTTGAAACACTAAATATAGAGACCATTATTAGCCTGACTTGTCCTGGTAGCAATATCATATAGCTTAATCTAAACATAGTCACGAGTAAAGAAAAAGTCAGGGAATGGAACTGAGCCACTGATTATTTAGGAACATGAGAAGTAGAGGGCTATTTTTATTATTGTTAAAGGATTTAAGGGAGGCCACTTCTTTGTCAAAATTCAGAATGTGAGGCAGAAAATACACAAGAGAGCTTCTTTACTGGATAAAGAAACAACAAGAGTAGATCCAGGTGTAGATTAGGAACATTCTTGTCAAGATTACATTCTCATCAAGAATAAACTATGGATAAGTTTCCTTCCATATGTAACTTATTGCATTGCTATGTTATCCATAGCAATGGATCCAGGAAAGGAAAGTGGATCCAGGAAACCCAAATCTACCACATACTTTTGTGCTCTGATACATGATCACAGAGTAACATCACAGTTTTATGAATTTTCATTTTCACAGCTCGTTGGTTGCTAAATGAATATCCTAAAATGTACCTAAATATTTTTCTTTCTTTTTTTCCTTTGAAAAAAATTTGAAATTTTGAAAATTTGAAGAATTTTCAATTTGAAAGAAAAATTTGAAGAATTTGAAGCATTTTGAAATTTGAAGAAGGCCTTTTGCAAGTTAAGACAATAATTCTGAGATGCTTTCCTATTTTGTTAAACACATTAAAGCAGATGATTTATTATTGGTAGCTTTCAGCAGTCATAATGTGACTTTAATTTCCAAACTTCGTGATGGCCAGATCTAACACTTTAACGCTTTAAAGAAGAAATTCATTTTCCTCTGATGCATTTCTGTTTACTTCTTAATTTATTTGAATTAAGGAGTTCAAAATCATACTCTCTAAAACATTCCTGGTGCTACATCTTTTCTTATAAATAAACTTTTTTCTTAATACTAGAATCAGTTCAACTAACATGGCTAAGATATGTGGTTCAATAGCACGTGTCATATTTCAAAATATATGTAAAGCTGTGGCTAAAACTGAAGTAGAGCACTGAGATGCCAAAGCAAAGTCTCCTTCTGCACTCTAAAGTCTGTCCTTTTTTTTTTTTTATTTTTATTTACGTGATGGATGGCATTTTCTCTCCTACATCTTTTTCATCTGATGACCTCTGACTTTTCAGAACTGCTGTGGAAAAACTATCACATAAGATAGGACCATGAAGCACAAATGTGTGTACATTCAGGAATTTGTTGTCAACTGTCTGAAATCTGAGCTGATTGAAGGAAAAAGACCTAAATCAGGATACAGGGTATGACTGCAGAAAAAAACTGTTGTTTTCTATAGCTCCTTTCTCTTTCATAAAATCAAGAAATGAAAATTTTCATTTATCTGAAGGGTTTATGCTTATATGTGGTTACTTCAAGTCACTACCACAGATTATAGAACAGCCCAGATTGGAAGCGATGTCACAAGAAGATCAGGTCCAGTCTCTCATGGGAAAAAAAGAGCCTAGATCATATTATTATAAAATAATGGAATCATACAATCATAGAATGGCTTGAGTTGGAAGGAATCATCTACTTCAAACCTCTCTCCTGTGGGCAGGGTTGCCACCTACTAGATCAGGCTGCCCAGGCCTCATCCAACCTGTCCTTGATCACGTCCAGGGAAGGGACAACTTTTCCAGTGCCTCTCCCTCTGAGTAAAGGATTTCTTCCTAACATTTTATCTAAATATTTCCTCTTTTAGTTCAATATAATTTCCCCTTGTCCCATCACTATCAGACCATGTAAAAGAGGTCCTTCCAACTTTAAGTAAAAAGTCACATACCTAACTTTATCTAAGACGTTATCTAACACTGTCCAGTTGCATCTTGAAAACCTCCAGCAACAGGGATTGTGTCCCTGGAGAGATTGTACCAGGGGTTGGTTTAGCTTTTGTGAAAAAATGTTTTCGTAATAAAAAATAGTTAGCAAAAATTCAACATCACCTTTCTTTACAAAGGTAATTTAACCAATATTCTGTGAAAGAGAAACTTATCTCAAAAGTAATCACCAAATGCAACTACCTGTAGTTTGAAGTACACTAACACTGCATTTCTCAGCATTCTAGGGTGTTAAGTAAAACAATGGGTCTTATTCAGTTGAAATTGTGAGGGGAATTTAGATAAGCAGAAGGTAATTATCCAGGTTAAAATTTGGCTGTAACACGGGAGCTGACACCTTCTATCAAGAGGTATGTAATCATGTTGTGTGATTTCTGCAAGAAACAGTACGTAGAGCAGTGCTAATTTTCAATGCTCTTATGAACAGTGTTTTGCAATATATGTTATTTTCAAGACTCCTAGAAGACTCTCTGTAATTGCTTTTAAGACATTTCCCCAGTGCAAGGTTTTTTTATTATTATTATTTTTATTTTTGAGACCATCCTCTGAAAAGCACAGATAGCCTCTTCAGCAAAAGCATTGTCAAACATTGAAGCAAAACCCCGAATCTGCTCTGACACCCCAGAATAAGCTTCTGGCAATGTTATGTCTTTCTTTTAGACGTTTGGATAAATCAAACAGCTCAGAAACTGCATCATTTATTATGCCTAAGTTATAAACAAATGCTGCTGAGTTAAGGACATTTCTCAGTCCAATGTACTTTACTCGCTGTTTTGAATCCCAAGACATCACTTGGCTGCATCAGTGAAATGTTTGCTCAAGGCTTGGCTGTGTGTTCCAACAGGCTTACAGAGATCTTTCATGAGACCCAACCAAGCAGATGTCTGTATTACCACTAATTCTCTTTTTAAGCACCTGCACTTCTCTACCCATAGACGGTAAAACAGTAAGGCTTATGGTCATGACAGGTGAGGACTGTCCTTGTGTAACACCTGCAGTAAACAGTGCAGATTCCTCACTTAATGTGGCCGGTGGTTGCTGGCAACTGACCTGGACTAAAAAAGAAGATTCACTTAGGTATACTGGTACTGTTGAAATATTCACAAGCTCTGCAGCAGACTTACTGCTCTGTCTAATGGTTGTTTCTTCAACCTTTTAATTTGTTCATTTGGATCTCCAGCTGCACTGTACCTCTTTTATTTTGGGTTCTACAATGCCCAAAGCTTCAGTGTCTGCACCTAGGCAAAAGCAGGGGTTTGCTGGAGATGGTGATATTAAAGTACCACAAGAAAAACTTTGTGTAGGAGGATTCCTAAGTTACACAACAGGCAATAAAGTAAAGACACGTGAGATTTTGTCTTTTTCCTATTTTAAGGGCCTTTTTCATAGCATTGAAAATGCGTGTTTGTGAACTAAATCCTGAGCAAAAGAACAGCTTCCCCACTCAGACATGTAGGTTCTTTTTTTTTTTTTTACTGTAGTGTTTATTTCCTCTGGTTTTAAAAGTTACATTCTGGGGAGAGCATCTCTGGAAGATGATTCATTTTGTCTTTCATGTGTGGCATATACAATGAATTGTATTTTGGATGTGTGGGGTTTCTTTTCTATTCACTATAAAACAATACCAAGACTCGCCTAGTCACGTAGGCTAAAATGCTAAAGTTAGACCTGCTAAAAATTAACTATGGGTAATTAAAATACTATTTCCAATTTTATTTTTTTTAAGTGTTGTTGTGTTATCCATGAATATATAATACCCTGAGTGTTAAAACAAATGTTCAGGATGTAAGAGATCAGTGTCATTAGATGTACCTAAGATCCTGGAACTCACATCTACTCAGGTGAAGTCCACCACCAGCATCCACTTCAAATCCACTGTGGCTGACACTTAAAACCTATCAAACAATAAACTGCCTAGGAACTGGGGTACTGCCTAAAAATATTATTTATCCAAGTCTACATCATATCAAAACCACAAATGATTCAAAACACAAAAACTGCAATTTCTCCCTAACGAAAGAAAAACATTGCTCATGTTAATTTCTATTTCATAGTTTGGTTCACTTAATATGTTATTTGTGACTTCTTTCAGATTTAATGTTTGCCTCTGATTGCCAAGTACCTTTGCTTCTAGGAAAAAGGCAATGTTGGTTGGAAGTTAGAAAAAGAATTGCATAGGTGAATTAATGAATGCTCTTGTTCATGTGAAAGGTAGAATCACCAGTTTTAATTCCTTTGTTAAGGAATTCTCTCCTTTGAGAAGGGAGAGATTGGTATTGATGACTGTAGAAGGTAGATGATAAAATTATGGATGTGGAATAAACTTTCTTGTATTCAGGATTCAGTTTAAGTGAATGTTAAAAGAATTGTTACAAGTTAAAGTTTTCTAAGAATATTTTTTGTTTGCTATGGTGTGCTTTGGTTGAAAGAAGAAAGTGGGGTAGTTGTCCTAAAATCAGGTCTTTCTTTATTGAGGGTTCTTGCTGCATCCAGTGTAAGGCTCTTACACAAGAAAGTATGGTAGAAGATGGAATTATGCTGAAAGAAGTACAATATCAATGAACTGATGTATTCATATTTTCTGTAAGAAACATGCAATGTAATTACATTTATAAATTCTGAACTGGTGGGCACAGCTGGAACAGTCTGGAATAATTCTCATGTGTCCCATCAAGTGGGAAGGTGAAAAGAGGAGATGGTGGACAATAACATCATATGGCAAAACACTATACCAGTTGCCACAGTTTCAGGAAGACTGCGCTACAGAAACATTTTTTGCATAAAGCTATTAGTACCCAATAAATAAATACAAAGAAAGATATAATCATAATGAGCTTCTGCTGTAGATCTCAACACAAGAGACAAAAGAACTTAAAACTGCTAGCCTAGCTCTTGTGAGACTGTCCATGACACCTGTAAACACATAAAAAGAAAGCTGGAACTAAATGCACACATTATGTTCATCCTGGTTAGGGAATTTCAAAGGCAATACACAGGGTTTATAAAAGCACATTAAGAAAAAATATGCTACAGAGAAAGTACATACACTAATATATGAGGGGAAGACACTAATGTCGTAGCAGCCTCCTGTGCCTATTCATGAGCACGCAATACTGTTACTAGATGTGATTAAATATGCATACAGAGAAATATACCTGTTAGTACTGATACTGGGAGGGGATGTAGTTTATAGTTTACTGTTGCTTACAAATTCCAAATATTATTAGTGTGCATGCACTGCAAGAGTTTATTTCTGTATGCATAGGAGCACCTACTGAAGTTCTAAGTTCGGGGCATAACACTCCTTTCCTAGGATCCTGAATGCTCTTGGGCCCCTACTCAAGATCTCTATCATGTGAAAACAAGCTGAATTTTATATTGATATCTATTCAGTGTGAACAGAGTTGTAAAACATGCTGCTGTTATTTTCACTTCCCCTAGATGAGATCACTGCTGGCTGCCTGAGCATCTCCCTTGCTCCATCCTTCAGTAAGGCAGGTGAGTTTAAAGCTGGAGCAGATGAGGGGAAGCACTCAGACAACAACATGGCAGGCTTGGCTGGTATGTGGCCCCTAAATGCATGGCTGTCCAGCTGAGGCTGTTCCTCCCTGTACAAAAAACTTCTCTGGAACAAAACTAAAACCCCTCAGTCAGTACCAGTCTCACCTGGGATACAGCAGATGTCAGAATCTGCTCCCTTCCTCTGAGACGTGTGCCTGCCTGTATCCTAATTTGGAAACAACGGTGCTAGGTTGCTTAAGGTCACACATGCAGAGTAATCACAGAGAAATATTTTAGTGTTATGGAAACAGTCCAAAGGAAAGAAAAGAGAGCAGCAGATGAAATGCATGCAAATTTTAGTTTCATACACAAAAAATGGCGCAGAAAATATTTTCTGCTAGGAATATCATCACGTGAATTATGAGCTGCATGAAAATTATGTGAGACAATTAATTGATGTCAATTTTATTCTGATTTGAGGAACTAGATGACGGAATATTGGTGGGCTTCAGATTTGATCTTCAATCTAAACTTTACATTAATAATTTGGAAGAGACAGTAAATTCATTAAGGAGTCTAATGACAAGGACAGAAGAGTAACAAAAGACATCTCAGAGAAATTAGGATAGAAAACAGGAATGTCAGTTATGTGCTGGGCTAGTGTGAAGGAGCAAAACCAAAATAAACAGAAATACCAATTCTGAAGGGAAGACAGCAACTAAAATAATTTTATGTGGAGTGAAGGAATGAAATAATGCCATCTGAGTTTTGCAGAAAGTACCTCATCCCAGAGTATGAGGATAACACTTCTTTTCATTGGGACTCCACTGTGATTCTATCCAAGGCAGCACATTCCTTCCTGGCTATCTCATTATCAGAACTGTGCTTTGGAAAGAACCAAAGTAATTAGGTAACAAGAGATTGTTGACACTGGGTGGCGGGGGTGGAAATAGTAAGCTAAATGTTGGAGACTTAGGTAGCAATGTTTAAAGAGAGAACATAACACATGAAAAATGTCCTTCAATTTCCAGAGCTAGAAATGAGTCGGCTGATCCCAAACCAGGCGCAACAGCGCTAGGACTGGGGAAAAAGTGGATAAATGAAAGCAGAATAACCAGGTATATTTCCTGCCAATTGTCTCTATTAGGCTATCTTCCAAGGGAAGCTTTTTCATTTGGGACATTAAAAAGCAGATTGGACAGAAATTTGTGAGATGTATTGTTTTATATAGCTTAATAAGTGGTTTCTGTCACTAACGTGGGCCAAATATATCAATATTGCATACAGTTCCTGCTGCTATTAGGAACAGGTATTCAAGCACAGAATGAGTCTCTGTGATTTTTCTATGACATCCTTAAGTGATGTGCCCTTGCATTTACCATTTCCTAGAGATCTTTGATCTTTTCAATGGCATGAGACTGGCTGTAGGGATCAGCAAATGCAACGTTGCTGAGTGACTTGTATTTGACATGAAATTTCTAGCTGAGAGGAAAAGACTGTGCTTGAGTATGTGCTGTTTCCAATTCACTGGACTTATTAGCAGTTTAAAACCTGTGTTTGGTTAAGAATGTTCTCAGATACTACTCTAAAATGTTGCTAATCCTTTTCATGATTGTTTTTAATCATTGTGGGTGCATGCCATAAGCCAAGAATAGGCCAGAGGTTTAGTTTTCTTGCCGGCTTTTTTAATAATTCTCTCTTAAATAGGAGAACTTTCAGAAAGATTTATCAGGTTCGGAAAAGGTTTTGATTTAATATTTGAAGATGGAGTTAGCCTCCTGCTGTGCTTTAAGCATTTGAAAACCTGCTGCAAAGTGGCATTTCAAAGACAGCTTAATATTAAATTCAGTTTGCAATATTCATATCTAATTGTTGTAAGAACCGTTGTTCTGTTAATAAGTGGCAGAATAACAATGTTATTATGTTTGGCTTTCACATGCATTTTTAGACCTTTGTTAAAGGACATTGTTCTTGCAAAGGCTTTCCTCAAAGCAAAGAAAAACATTTACATATACAATAGATAAACTCCTACAGCTTCAGAGCAGGCTGGGTGTTTATCATCTTGTGCAGAACTGATTTGAGTGCTATTCTGCTCAGCTATTCTCAGAGTACACATTGTATTCTGATTTAGGCATTGGCTAGTTCTGTTATCCAAATCGCTGCATTATGAAAATAGAGTGTTCAAGAATAAGCAATGATATGAATAGAAAAATATGCCATTTTTTACAAACAGCATGCAATCTAGTCCTCTGTGTTTTCTTCTACAGCAGAAGTAATGTAATAAAGAATTTTATACGACTACAGCGCTGATGTTATTGAGTGATTTAAAACCATTTTCCCATTGTAACTCAGCTGTTCCACATTTTTAGAGATTGTTTTTACCAGTATTACTGAAAATATCAAGAGAGCTGTTGCAGGAGTGACACTGGCTACTCGCTTCTGTTGGATGGCTTTTATCTGGCATAAAACTATTAAGCATACAGTCATTATGAATCATTAATAGCCTGACAGCAAAGTTGACTGCAGTGGGAAAATCAAGTCGGTTTTATTATTCATTAAGACATTCCTGAAGGAGATAACTTTTCACAGAAAGAATAGACAATAGAATTATAATATTTCATACTTATGAATGTGGTCGTGTGTTAAACTACTTTACTTTCTTATAATCAGGTTTTTTTTCAGTTACTTATGCTAATCACTTAGGTAACATTTTTATTGTACGCATCTTTCTTAACTCAAACCATCTGTAATGTCTGAATTTCTTTGCAATAGTAAGGCTATAAACACCTTCACGTATTAAATTTTAGATAGCTTCTCAAAGGAATTTTCTAGACTAAAATTAGGCCAAATATGAGTTTGAATTCAGTCTGAAGACAATGTTTCACTTTGCTCTTCAGATAGGTTTAGCTCTTCTTCAAAGAGAAAACAATCTAAGGTTTTGAAAATGTGTATACAGTTGTGATGTAGAAGAAGTTCAAGGAAAAGAATGTATTCTAGTGGATTGATGTACATATTTCAATAATTACAAGGATACTGAGATATTTGCTGTTTTCAGAATATGAATTTCAATACCTCATAAGGCAGGCTAGAAGCCTAATGCGTAAATTGTTTTGATATTTTTGGTTTATAACAGAGAAAATAATTTTCTATGTTCACAGAGATAATAGCATCATACTTAGTAGATCAGACTGCTCCATATGCGTGCACAGTGTTTTACTTCTGGCTTCTCATTTAGCCCAGTTTCTGAACTTGTCCAGGAAGATGAGTTGACATGACTATGCATCAAAACGTATCTGAAAGGAGTAAAAAAATTCAGAGCTGTCCTGCCTCAAACATTAAATGGCAGCTTAGAAAATCTACTGTTGTTACCGAACCCACTGGATTGTTCAAGACATTGCTCAAGACTAACATTTAAATATGAGGCCAACATAATTCAAAACATCACCTGATGTTAAGGTACATTCGGAGCAATTAGGACTAACATGTCTGGAGTTCTAAGTGATGGATACCTGGTCTCATCAAAGTGCTGTTACATAACACTTTAATATTAATGAATATAGGTAATCCTCCAGTCCATAACAGGCTTCCTTCACAGGTGTAGAGATAAAATTAGAGAAGTGGCACTAAAACAGCATTACAGAAAAGCTAGCACATCATAAGAATAGTCTGTCTTCAAGGAGGTTATGTTTCTTTTTAATGTCTAGTCTGTTGCTTCAGCTCTTAAGAGAGCTTGCAGAGAACTAGATCGTATAGATGACACCATTTGTTCCTTAAGGCTGTATGAGAGATATCTTTAAAGGAAGCATTGTGTTCACCCACCTCAAACAAGGATGCTCACACAAACACCTTGTTTTATTCCCCCCTCCAACTTCCTTTAATTTTGATCTCCAGAATAGCTCTGTTCACTGACAGATCATTTTTCAGCTTTTTCCCTTCCTGCTCTCATTTTCTTGCTTTTGTATTGCACTGTTGTCTTAAATATTGCATTATGACACTACATGATACCATATTTTACAGTATGAATATTATAGTAGCATACCACCTAAAATTTCAGAGTATGTAGCACTACATATATAAATGGCACAGAAATCCCAGTCCCATCAATTAGTTCTTACAAAATATAGATGGATTATACACAGATCCTGACAGATCAGGGAATACAAAGATGCAACAAGACAATAAGTTTGATAAGCAATTTTCTTGGAAATATAACACAGTGTGAACTGGCACCTTAGGTCCACCTCTGAGATTTAAACGAAAGAGAAGACTGTGCAGGGCTTTGGAGATGAAAAGAAATATTTAAACTTTTATTTATAGAGAGCAGAGAATCAGTGAAGAATTCCAACAGCTGGCCAAAATGATGAGTTAGGTAAACACATCAGTTTGGAGGGACACCAGCCAAGGAAGCATTTGGCAAGATCGATGGCAAGGACTTTTGACTTTGTGCATGTTAAGGCATCAGCAAAAGAGATGAATGGGTGGAAAATCTGTACATGAGAAATATTATGCAACAAAAAACTACTGGACTTGTTGAAGACATTGCTAGAAGGTTAATGATACTTTAGTCATCAGTGACATTGGGATTATGGGCCTGAGTGACAGTTAGGATGCAAGTATTCTTCACAGTGATTAGAAAGCAGATAAAAAGGGAGGGATTGCGAGGGAAGAATATAAATGCTATTTCAACCATATTCTGTCATTGTTCCCTCTGCTGAGGTGAAGAGGCTTCACTGTCTCTTACAACTTCACAGTGTGCCTCTGACAGCTCATCCAGGACCTTCCATTTAATCATTTGCTTTATTCTTTTTATCTACCTTTTTAAGCAGTAGCCCATCCCTCCTTCCTTTCCCACATTCCCATCAGAAAACTGTTAAAGTTCTTGACCTCTCAGCTTCTCTCCCCAGCTGACACTTCAAATCCATTTGTTCTTCTCTCACTGTCTTATCTTATAAGATTGCAGAAAATAATTTTAAACTATTTGCTGCAGTCTGTACGACAATTGTTTTTAAAAATTTTTCTCCCCTGTCTTGACTTAAAAGCTTAATGAGAACTGCTGCATTCAAAACATAAATAGAGGTACATGATATAAAGTGGAGAAGAACGTAAAAACCCAGAAGAGAATCATCTTGTTATTGCTGGGGTCATCCAAAGAATCTATAAATCTGAATTTTCTATCTGCAACACATTGGTAAAAACAGGTCTGTATTTCTTTTTAACCTACCTTCATTCTAACCATTCCTTATGCTAACTGCAATGTTTCCGTCTTGACAGCTAGTTTAGCATTAAACAACAATAGAATATTTCATTTCTGTAGTTTACTTGTTAAAATTCATATTTGCTTGTAACATACTGAGAAAGACTTTTAATCATTTGCTGTCAAAATGCCAGAAGGGTTTTTACATCAAGAATTGGTAAAGTCAAAAGATTCTTTTTAAGTATTACAAAAAATTTATAAGATATATTTTCATAGAGCCTGAAAAAAAAAATCCAATAAAATATATAGCTTGAAAAAGCGAGGAAAGAATGAAAGGTACGTTCCATTTTGCAGCTCCGTTTCACTCCAGACATGGTGTGCATGTGCAGTGGGACTGGGGTTAAGCAAAAGAGACAGGAGGGTTTTCAGGCCTGAGAGAAGAGAAAAGCTTGGAAGGAGGAGCTGCCTGAGTTCATCTCCTGCAGGAATCACATCAGAGGGGATACAAGTGGGGTGGAAATGGGAGCTACCAGATACTGCCAAGCACAAACGGAGATTAAAGGCCTGTGAGGGACTGGGGAAGAGGGTGAAGGAGGAGGGAAGAACAATGAGTTGGATCATAGTTCTCACTGTTGGCAAAACAATATTCCCCACAGAATTTTCTCACAGCCCGGGCTGTTACTTCACTGCCCCTCAATTGTTATTGCTCTAAGAGATATATTAAAACAAAACAAAACAAAAACGTGAAACCATTTTGTGCCACCTTTATTATTAAAAATAGTGTTTTATCTATTCGTATTTATAGGACATGCGTGGCCAGGAGCCTCTGGGCACATAACAAAATATAACTAAAATGCAGGTTCATTTTAAAAAAGGCAACATGGCCCAATTAATTCCCCAATTAATTAATTTATTCTACATTGCTTTGAATTTTGGTCTAAGAATTTTATGTAGGACATTAAAAAAAAAATGGTTCCACTGACAAGACAGGTAATTATTTTATTCAATGATTTTTCTCAATGCAAAGCTATTAATAGCTGGATGACTAGTGGGGGGCCAAATTCTGCCCTGAGGTAAATCCAGTACCATTTCAGCAACTTCAAGGCAATTATTCTTTTACTGGAATCAGAGTTGCACTATTAAGTGCCCAGTTATTCATATAAACAAAATAATTCTTTCTTTTTTCTTTTTTTCTTTTTTTCTTTTTTCCTTTTTTCCTTTTTTCCTTTTTTTCTTTTTCCCTTCCCTTCCCTTCCTTTCCCTCTCCTCCCCTCCTTTCCCCTCCTTTCCCCTTCCCCCCCTCCCGTTTTCCCCTTTCTCCTTGTACTTCTCCTTCTCCTTCCTCTTCCTCTTT
>PPHD01006056.1:0-25191 GCA_002909625.1 Bambusicola thoracicus
TTTTTAATATGAAGATGTTAATTACATGCTTGAATTTATCATTCTTATCCTACCCCATACTAAGTTGGAATGCTTCACAATTCTGCCTGGAAAGGGGACTCCAGAATCCAAACTGTCAAGCTGCTGGTGTCGATGTGATTTAGCAAACGAAAAATAAACAAGTGCATATAGGGAGCTGAACAGATTGGCGTAAGTCTGAAGTACTCAGATATGTTTCCTCTCTTGCAGCTTAACCTTCAGAAATCTGTATCAAAAGATCCAATTCATTTGCTGAAATTCTCCAAAGCGCAGGGGCACCCTCATCTAATTTACAGGCCGGTCACATCCAAGCACCTTGCATTCTGCATTTGACAATGATTGCTAATGGGCCATTCAACTAAAGTATTTGCTTGTTAACAGGGAACAGAGCATGATAAATGTCCAGCAAGCTTGCGGCCTCCTTCAGCTTTTCAAATGCAGACTGGTGCATATTTATGGCAGGCAAATGACAAAGAGGGAAGCTGAATTACTCTGGCCTTATGCTTTCTGTTAGAACAAGGGTTAAAGTAATTAAAGAAATAATGCAAAAACCGATGTCCTTTGTTTGCCAACCATTATCCAACATTTAGCTTTCGAACCTGCCTGTCATGTCACATTTCAGAAATGTGCGAGATAAGACTCAGTCCGTTTGGCAAGGCACAGAAAGGAGTAGGTAATTCTTTGTGGAGGGCCTCCTGTACTGGGGGTGCCAGACCTGTGTCCCACCACGCAAAACAATCTTCAGGTTCCGCTTTCCTGAACCAGTTTGCACTATTCTATTGCATGTCAATTCAAAGACGCACTTAAAACACGGAGGTTTTGCAATTTGCACTTCGTTTCCCTAATTGTGGGGGTAAAAAAATGCACTGAGGCTGTAAGAAAACAAGCATATTTTCACTCAGTCTGTTTCTGAACGCCAAGTATGAAAATCAAATGGCAGAACAAAAAACAGTTTTGCCGTTGCTCCTCTGCCCTCAAGGACAGCTAGGTCTTCAAAACTGAGCTGGTAAAGCACACATAGAAATTCCTTAAAATAATAATGTCTGCAGCGTCAGTCTGAATTAGTTGATTAGGTTTTGTTATTTTTGTTGTTATAAATACATGTTGGGGGCAATCCAGATATTCAAAAATCTTCAAGCAGTCTTAAATATAGGATAACAATCAATACTTTTAAATTCCGTATTTGAATATGTCTTTAAGAATTTTGTATTTTCACTTTTAAGCTGATAAGCATGTTTCAGGCTTCTGTCTAGCTCCTGTTCAACTCCATGAAAACATCTCCACTGACTTCGGTATTACACTAGCCTTCAAAGGCTTGACAGTATAATTATTTGGGCTTTTATAATTATTATTGTAGGCAAATTTTTAAATTTTCATGCAATGAACAAAATATGTCGTTTTCCTTGAGGAACAGAACATCCAGGTTCCTTTTTTTTCTGCCAGTTCTGATGCAGAGAACTTTCCTTTGATGTGATTATATACATTGTCAAATACAGCGAATAAGGGCAGGACCTCTATCTTTTTTGGCAATCCTGGCCAGCCAACACCCACTGTTTATTGCAGTATCAGCATGATAATTATAATGCAGCTGATTTAAACTTTGATGTAATAGTCTGTGCTTTCTTCTGGTATTAAACACAGGTCCCAAGCCAAAAAAGATAAAGGCTGGTAGAGGATTATGTTGCTAGGTGAATCATTCCTGATGTAGAGCATATACATAAATTTCTTCTTTTTTTCCTATAGTGTTCTTTTAAAATGTCTCAATTATTGGCTAAAATAGAATTTCCAAAACTCTCTTTAGTAGTATTTGGAACTGTGTACACTTCAAAGAATAACCAAGTTTTGTGCATCAACAAGCAAGAAATTATATGGCTTACCTTGCACAGGAGGATAGGTTAGATATTGGAATGATATGTTAGCCTGAAAAATCTGTGGTGCTGTAAATTACTTCTCACTATTTTGTTAGCTTTTGTTTGAATAGTGTATTTACTTAGGTACCCATACCAAAAACAGTGTTGGGAAAAGTGAACAGTGCTCTATAAAGGGAAATGCATGTTAAAGCTAATAAGAGGGATTTAAAATTTATTATTATTAGTTAAAGCCTAGTTGCAATTGAAAGCTATTTTATTTTGAATTGGGAGATCTGCCAGACACCAGGCTGTCAGAGCTGAGAAGACTCAAATCAAGTCCAGGCCTATTTCTGCAGCAAACGGGAATCCTGGCTCCTCGCCTGTGGATTCATTCAGGAAGGCCCATCTGGCTTTTGATGTTCTGCAAGTTTGAAGCAGTTTGTTTAAGGAACCTATGCAGCGAGTGCTGGTGAAAGCACACATAACTACAGATCTTACTCTTCAAGTGGTGCATCGTTTTGCATTTTCGTTTTTGCTGGTGGTTGCCATCTGCTTTACCGGCCTCCTGAGCAGTGGCTGGTTTCTATACCTGGTGGGATGAAAGTGTAGATTTGAAGTGAGGCACATCTTGACTTCTTTTGAGGTTTTACAGTCTCATAGCATTCACTGTCCTTATTAAGTTGCTTTTGTCATTTATAATTAATTTCAATTTAGTTCAGAAGCAGTGTAGTTTAATCACTGCACAACACTTGGCCTTTAGTTTTTTCGATTCTTTTTTTTTCTTTTTTACTTAGGTGTTTCCAAGCTGTATGGATTAGCTGAACAGGTCACATTGGCAGACAAGACTCCTGGTCTGCACGATAAATATTCTAAAATATGTGATTTCTGGTGGTAATCACTGATCCTTCTATTTTTATTTTTTATCAGACAGCATTCACACCATTTTTGGAGAGAAACAAAAGCCACATCTTACAAATTTATTGCTCACTGTAATCTTCTTGGTGCATGACAGCAAGGTGAACAAGATTGAGCTGTGCTCCTAGAGCTTGACTCAGAAAACTGTCCTCATTCAGAAGAGCTCATGTTGAGCATGTGCTGAATGCTGAATATTTTTGCTGAAGCGGGACGAATTTAAGCATGAGCTGTCTTGAACGAAAGCCAGTGTGAAAAGGTTTTTTGGGGTTGAACAAATACACATCTCTCTGAAGCTTCATTACATTTCTTTATATCAGAAAGTGATGTCAGAAGCTACAGCTCTGTCTGCACTTGGAATGACTCTTAATTTCCATGTAGCTTGCCAGCTGTCAGGGCAGCCGTGCTGCTGGTGATCCTTCTTGCTGGCTGGGACAGCTTGAGCAGGTCTGTCTCTGCACCAGTGGCTCTGCCAGTACCAAGTTTTATGTCCTTTTTGCTTGCAATTCAGTGTGATGCCAGTGGATTTCTACAGACAACTGTTTGCTGTGAGCAACTCTGCTGGTCCTCAAAGCAGTACAGGCTTACCCCCTGAAAGATAATCCAGTCGGTTACTAAATGGCTATTCCGAGCCTCCCTGTGCTAGAGGCTGAGACAAAACCTTGTCAAATGCAGGGCAGTGAGTGGGGTCAAATAGAGTGGCTGAGGCTTCTGCAGTCTCCAGCTGCTTGGTGAATCACCTTTTTCAGCTGGGTAAGGATGTCCAGTCTAATGATGAGTACACCTCTGGGCCTTTGCAGGAGTGTGTAAACTATTCTACAGTCAGTTTATCTTAATTTGAGAGGCTCACTGCTGCAGTGGGCCAAAAGCTGATTTTTAGTAGTTCATATGTTACTGCTGTCTTGGAAGTGGCAACAGCAAATATAGTTTGTTCTGCTTCTGCAAGTCAAACTTCAAAAAAGTTGGTATTTAACATAGGATCCCTACACTTGGCTTAATTTGGGGTTTAATGTGAGGTGCAGGTGTCTCATTTGTTTGTTGTTTTTTTTCTTTTTTTTTTGCTCAAGGTCATTTTTTCCCATCCAAACCTGTAATTTTTTGTTAATAAATGGGAAAAGATGCAATATGGGAGTTAAAGAGGATTGTATCTGGACTCTGAAAATCTTTGCATAACAAAGGTTTGCCAAAATGCATTTGTTTTGTCTTATGATGGTGTAGCTGGTTTGACATAGTTTTTCCTGAATGTTGCGAGTTAACAACTTGTTCCGCTTCCACTGTTTCCTTATGCAGGCAAATGGTATGCAGTAATATCTTTTCTAACAACTGCAAAGCAGCTGAATTTTTTTTCTTTGAATTTGAGATATCATCACTGATAATTAATGTCTCATCAAGAAAGAAGACAGTCCCTGCCCTCTTTTATAGACTTTGCTTGAAGCATGTCTTCGAACAAGACCATACAGGTGTGAACAAATTGTAGTCAAGAGGAAGAAGACCAAAAACCTTGGTTTGTATCCCTGTGTTGTGGCTGACATAAGATTTGTTTCTGTAATAAAAATGGTGGAGAAGAGTGCAGAACAGCACAGCAACAGAACAATCTGTTTTCATTGTTTATTTCTCCCATCCATAGCCTGTGATTTACAGTGCCCTTTTTGAAAAGTGGTTTTTTGGCAAATGCCAGCTGGTCTCTGTTAGCTTTCTAACAGCAAAGACTTCAGTGACTTCTGTAAGAAGCACACATGGTTTGGTTTGACTCTGTGTTCCATGCTAACTACTGCTCTGCATCTTTTCAACAAAGCACCACGTTTCTTAGGTTTGGCACGCCCTGCCTCTGTGAGCGCAAGTATAGCAGTGGTTTTGTGTTACGCTGAATCCATGGCACAGACTTCTTTTATTTTTTTCAAAAACCCAAACCATATAAATACCTGATTATCTTTGCTGCGAGAGTAAAGAGCTACTTTAATATTCCCAGTAGCATATTTTGAACAACAATTCTTTAATTAAAACAACATTGGTCTCTTCCTGTATTTCATGGCTAGCAAATGAGAGAAAACACCAGCGTTACTATCAAAGGGAGTCAGTTTTCATTACAGTAATGGTTCAATTGTGCAATGCTGTAGGCAGTGAAATTTAATATTATTGTGACTTGTATTGTAATTGTAGGATGACAGAGGAAAATGGATTAAGTTTAAATATAAGCGTACGCAGCAGCACATGGACTTTGTCAAATGGAAGCTGAGGGTGAGGGCAGGACGAGTCCCCCTCTGGCTCTGTCATAATGAATTAGTATTTTGTAAATAACTGGGCACTAGACTATAGATTTATTACCTTTTGTAGATATATGTGGACACACACAGACACACATGAATTCTGCACTGACTGTAATTGCAGCGTGGAGTTGCAGAACGGGTTTATGCCTGTAGGCTTGCAGGGTATTTGAATGTCTCGGCTTCTTGTCTTCACCTTTCATGAAAATATCCTTGCCTGCCAGTTTGTGAAGTTTTCTTCTGAAGGATACACCCATCCTTTCAGTTAAGAGATTGCTAACACATGAATGGCCTTGGACTAGAAAGCCCTTTGTCATTCTTTTCTTCCCGTTGAATAAAACCAAATTCAAGTTACAGATGATCTGTGCTTTAGAAAATTGTGACAGAAGGACAACTAGTGTTAATGAGCAGTATAGCTTTCTTTCTCCGTTGCCTATGTACATGCAGATTGAAATGGAACATGGTCATTTAAGCCACCCTTTACCGATCTCTTTCATGGAAAATTAGGGACAATGAAGGTGTTTCATTTGTTTACGGTTCAGGTAAGTGGAAGATGTCCCCAGAGCAGAGCCTGGGGATAATCTCTTACTGTAAAAAACACTGTGCCCTGTTGTCTTAACCTATTTCTTAACAGTGTTTTATAAAAGCATGCATATGTTGAAACCTGTTCTAATGTTAAAGTGCAAAAGGGGGCAGTAAAGTGCTATCCAAAAAATGTTTATTTTTTAAAGGGTGCTTTTTCTGTGTGATAGAAGTTATATTTCTCAATGGGCTTATAATCTTCAGTATCTAGAATTATGATCATATGAATATTTTCTGTTTGAAAGGCTTGCAAATATAGCAAAAGTGTGTCTATAAGCACTGTGGGAACAGTGCTCGGAGGGTGCGTGTCCATGTTCTGTCCTTTAACCTAATCCTGAAACATGCTACATATTTGGAAGGAATTGAAGGCAGAAGGCTGCCCTCAGATATATTTAGGGCATAGCTATATGAAGCATTTCTGAAAGAATTCCAACATTGCTAATCATGTCTAGTTCTCATTTTGTGCATTACCAATGCTGCCTTTCTGGAAAAACAAAATGAAAAGAGTGCTGAGGCTAGGGGTTTCTGCTTGAAGTACTGAAGTGTGTAGTGGTGGCATGGGTCAAGAGTTGGGCTCTCATCCAGACCCACATGCATCATTTGTCAAGAGGTAACTAGAAAGAGCAACTAATTACAGTGCACCTACTGAGTGTTTTCTCTTTCAGAAATTCCTCAGAATAAGCCATTTATACAGATTGGCTTCTGCTCTCCAGTGCAGCCACTTGCAGTTTTTAACTCTACGTAGAAAGCATGTTTCTGCTGAACTGCAATAAAAGAGAGAGTGTGTTTGTGCGTCTGCATGCTTGTGCCTGAGAGATAGCAGGCAACAATTTGAGGAGTAACTCCCTCTTTGTTGAAGTTAAATAAGTCCAGCACTGTTGTGATGGTTCGTATTTTTGTAAATGCTGATGAAATTATATTAAAATACACTTACAAGTTAAATGTTGGTCTTATCCATCTTTTTTTTTTTTTTTTTTTTCCCCTTAATTAGCAGCCTGTTCTGAAGCACATTAGGGTTCTTTGGTGATAACCAGCATTGATTTAGTAAGTAGATCACAATTCTGTAGTGCTGTATGTGCTTCTAGCAAAGCAGTAACTGCTTTATGCACAGTAATACAAAAAATTAATTGGTAATAATAGTGCTTCATGTGAAGATCATGTAGAAATGCTAAATATAAAACCTAATATAAAAATCCTTTGCCATCATTGGTAAAATATCAAATTGTTTACATTTTCAGTGTTACAACCCTTATCTGTGCAGTAAGTATACACTGCTTTCTGCAAAAAGCCCAGATCTTACTTCCCTTTGATATAAGCTGACTGTTCTAGAGGTGAAAAAAAAACCAAACAAACCGGAAACAAGCAAACAAAATAACTAGATAGGTGTTTGCTCTCAGAGAGGTTTTTAAGGCAGAGGAAAATGTGCTTTCCTTTTACAGGAGGAGAACTGCACATTCATTGCACACCCTGGATTTATGTTGAGGAATGACAGGTAAAGCACAAGATGATCTGAAGATTTTATTCATATAACTAGGTGGTTTTTATTTTTATTTTTTGCTTTGTTTTGCGAGTGAGAACCAAGCAGCAAGGGAAAGGGCAGTTTTCCAGCAAAGCTAGCTTTTATTTTTATTTTATTTATATTGTTTGCTTTGTTTTGAGGGTGAGAACCAAGCAGCAAGGGAAAGGGCGGTTTTCCAGCAAAGCTAGCCCGTCTCTGGGGAGCAGGAACAGCAGGAACTCTGCTGTACAGCAAGGCCCCCATGGAAGAGTCTCCAAAAAGATGTATCTAGTACTGTCTTGCAGGTGACCTTCCATCTACACAGGGAAATAAAGAACTAGGTATGGTTATCACCAGACATCACAGCCGCAGGTATTGGGCTCTGTCAAGTGCAAGGCTGCTTTAAATTTGTGACTCTCTTAAATTGAATGTTAGGTAGAAGTGAGCATATATATATCTGCAGCGGCAATAGTCACAGGAGTTATTTGGTGAAGGAAACTCATGACACATCATTCAAGGAGGCATTTCCCAATGTGTTTGAAGAGTCATCGTGTCCGTGGGTGTCCCACTGTACACTGCAAGCTCTGTGCCTTAAGGACTGTGATGTGATGGTACAATTTGACTGTCAAATCTTGCAGATCCATGCAAAAAAAAAGTCTTATTTGGAGAAAAGTATATGCGCTCTCAGCAGATTCTTATTTTATGCCTATAAAAAATTATTTGTTGTATTTTGAATGCTTTCCTGTGGTATTTTACAAAGGGTAGCATAATGAATTGCGAAATTAAACAGCTAAAATTTCATACATGCTTTGTTCTCTGTTCACTTAGAATTTTGAGAAAATATGTTAAATAATCCTTTTTGTACAGGTAGCTAAGCATTCATTTGTAAGCATGTTACGTGAGCATGCCCTAGTGGGGTCGATGGATGTTTTGCGACTGACTTCAATGAGGGTTCAGGAAAAGGCACAGAGAGTGGCATCAATTTGTGTGGCTACTTGAGACACAAAATGGTAGCACTTTTTTTTTTTTTTTTTTTTTTTTAACCACTTTGTTTCCAGGGTGGTGATTAAAACAAAATAAACCCTTGACTGTTCCCTCTTTCAGGGCACTGCAGCCCTTTCTCCCAGAAGGTCCGAAAGAGGATGGGCTACTGGGGAGGTGAAAAAAGATGGGCCATGAGGAGGTGAAAAAAGGGGAGGGACAAAGTGGTGTATGGCAAAACTCAAAATGGAGCTGAATTACAGTTTCAGTGAACTGTTTCAGTGTTTTTATGGGCTTTCTGCAGGGGTTAACTACAGAAGCGGCTGAGCCCCCTGTAGAGACTCTTCCATTCCAATGGAAATGAGAAACACAAGAGCTGTAGCTTCAGAAACCTGTGCTACTGTATTTCATAATTTGACTCTGTGTAATGTGGTGCTTAGCATTAAAGATTCTAAGGGATGTGAATGTATTTGTTTATTTCATTGAATTCCATTTAGTTTCCATTCTGCAATTCCTATTAATGCAAGTAACCATTGGTTTAGTTTCATTAACTGCCTGGAAAAACGTTACATATAAATAAAGGTTAGCAGATTAAACTTCTTAAATTTTATTGAAATTCAAAAACACACCTATTCAACATATTCTGCAAAAGCCTTTTTGTAGTATTAAAATAATTTAATAATACTGCACTGGCAAAGAAAAGCAGCTTCCAAAACTCACTTAAAAGAATGTTAATAATATTAGATGCTGCGTCTCCTCTTGTGTTTTCAAAGTTTCATTTGTTAGTCTCTGTATAAAGCCAGTTCTATCATTTTACTGTGTTAAGACTATGGTAATTTTTCTTGCAGAGAGTTCATGTAAGAGTAGTGCCTTTCTTTTTAACTGAGTTCCTTACTCATTTTGAGACAATGACTCCACATTAATCTTTTTTGATGAAGCCTGTTTTTCTGTCTGTTCCATAGCAGTTACTGATCCTGTTTTCATTGAATTCTTGTTTGCTTAATCCATTTAAACTGGCATGAGATCAGTCCTATACAATCGCTGAATCTGGAAAAAAAGCATTTGGGGTTTATAGCTGGGTGTATACCTTATATCCACATGACGTATCTTTATATGTTAGATTGAATATGACAGAAACTAATATGAAAGCTCTGTAAGAAGCAAAAGGCTTGTTGTGTAGAGAACTTTGGTCTGTGTTTTTGGATTTTTTTCAGTTCAAAGTCTTTAGGAATCAGTACACAGATTTTCAGCTCATTCAGCAGGCTGTGGTTAGGCACTGCTACATCACTGGGATTACTAGGACCCTTTCCTAGAACTTCTTATGTTCTTTGCATGAAGCTCTGTTAGGAATTTTGCTTTGCTTAATTATTTTCCTCTACAAAAAAATGATGTTCAAGATCTAATTTTTTTTCTCGGAAGCTGGGCTGAATATGGCTCTGGGCAGCCTGGTCTAGTGGTTGGCGACCCCGCACATAGCAGTGGGGTGGAAACTCGATGATCATTATGGTCCTTTTCAACCCAGGCCATTCTATGATACTATGAATACACAAACTATTTAATAACCATTCTTTTTAAACAATAAAGGCTAGTGTGTGGCATGCTATTCTGTATTCCATTTGCACTTGTACAAGTAACGGACTAACACACTGTGCTATTAGTGTTCATAACATTTCCTTAATAAAACTTTTCAGTGAGTAATTTTATAGTCAGGCTGGTAGTTAAACTTCATAAAGCTAAGTGGGTAGGATTCCCCAACAGAAGGTTTCAGGCTGTATTTTAAGAAACATCTTGATAGTTCACATTACTAGGGTTGTTTTTGTTATATTAATTTAAAACTAACCGCCTACACCGTTCAGGTAAGGTATTAAAGCACAGAATTTTGGCACTGCTTCCCCAGTTAAATATAAGAGACTCTCAACAAGTAGTAACATGCTCTCTAAAACTGCATTTATTTTATAATTACTGGGGTATAGTTAAAGATAAGTCTCTTGCATGTGTATATATATATATATATGTAGTTTTACAAGTTATGAAGAGTCTGCCAACACATTTTTTACATGAGTGTTGATTAACAATTTTTTTCTAAAATTTATTTCTTAAAAAAAAATAAAATCTGTTGATGCTTTTACAGTTTCAGAAATGGTTGTGTAGTGAGGAATAGTCGAATATTCTCAGTGAAAAAATCTGTTGGCAGATAGAGTTCTAATTTTACTAAGAACTTACTATTAAGTAATTAGGCAGGTTTTAATGGTTATCATTAAGGAAAGTTCCATTAATATTTAGCATGTGTGAACGTGCTACATTTCTATACAACAAAAGTGAGGACCTTAAAAAAGCTGTTTGAAACTGTATTTTTAAATAAGATAACTAACTAACTAAATAAAATCTAACTTTTCTAGGACTTGGACCGGTTAGGACACATTAATGCCCAGGAACTGTGGGACCTTAAATGTGTAGTGCTGAAAATTACTGTAACACTGATGGGAGTGAGGAATAGACTGCTGCTTCTTTTTTTATTATTTTTTCTCACTTCCTGTGGCATGTGATTTTTTGAGCTAAGAAAAATTTATTTTTAAAAAGCTTTGAGAACTCATTATTTTGCTGTTTTTCGCTAAGCTGCATGACTAGCTGGATGTGTGTGGGAGGGTTTCACATCCATGGGCTTTGCACAGATGTCATATGTCACCCACAATACACCAACTTGGGGCTGCCAGCAAAAATGCCCTCTGTATCCAAAAGTGCCAGACGGAAAGTGGATTAATTTCATCATACAGCATTTTTACTGTACTTCATGTACTTTCCTGTGCTTTCTCACAGAAAATGCTATTAGTATTAATTGTGGGTAAGATTGTTCAAATGCCCCTGTCATTTTATCTGACTACTAGAACAAATGAGTCAGGAAACTAGCTAGTAGCTAGGGTTTTTTTCAAAGTTTCTGTTGGGGTACAGGAACGTACATTGGTATGCAATTTTCCCCAGTAATGAGAATTTATATTAGAGAAGCAGAGAGTTAGGAAGTTAGCTTTGTACAGAAAGAAATGGCTCTGGCGCTGTCACTGCTCCCGACTGCTCAAAGAGCCATGTAAGTATCCTAAGCAACCATGGGTGTAATGCAGCCTCCCTGGGTGTCATCTGCAGGACTCTGGAAACCTCTTGATCCATTCTTAATATATTTCTGTTTGGGAAAAAAAAAAAAAAAAAAAAAAAGGCTTTTTAGTCACTGAAGGCATGCTCACTTCAGATTTAAACCCAGTTTATTATTTTTCACAGATGCAGCCCTACAGGTGTGTTTATATACTAGAATGCTTAAGGCTACACCAGCACTTGCAGAAATACAGATTTAGGATACATTCAGCCTCACTGAAGTTTTTATTAGCCTCTACCAAGGCCAAGTGTACATTGCCTTCCCCCTGACTTTTTTTTTTCTGGGATGTAAAGTGGTCAAAAGAGGCATCATAAAATAGTAGTCTTAATCTTGTTCCTTGTCATTAAGTAGTTTCAGGAAATGCTTGTTACCCAGCAAATAATTATGAAAATACAGTAGCTCAAGTACTACACAAACGGAGGGTAGCAGTGCTGTCTAGTTAGGAGTGGTCGCTGAGTTGTTGTGGTCAAACTGAAGTGCATGAGGTGCATGAGGAGAAGCTCTATCCATATTATGCTTTATTGTTGTAAGGAAGTAAGGAAAGTAAACCTAGTTTTACTAAGTTATACTAAGGACAGCATAACTATCTTTCTTGTAAAGGTCACAGTCAAAACTACAAGCTGTTGAAAAAAAAATTCAATATGATCAAGTTCTCAGATTAATCCTTTCATTTTCAGCCTTTTTTCTTTCCTAATCCTATCAGCGTTAGATCCTAAAAGTTGAGAAACTGAAGTGAAAGCAGATTTACCGAGTTTAATGCTAAAACTGTACAGACTGCAGGCGCATAGTGAGAGTATTCCCCTGCCATAAAGTCTAACGAGTTCCTGGGTTAAAGCTCTTGTAAAATGTGCTTTAGCTGTCTGCTGGGGGTGGTTTTGTCCTTTGCTTTTTATGGGGCAATTCCTGGCTGCTTAACCAAGGCACATGAGTGTGCTTTCTGTCTGGTAGCTGTTTCTGAGAATTGCTTGTCTGCTATCCCTGAATCTGTCCTGGTTTTGCTCAGGATTTTCATGGAGAACATACATTGCTGCTAGTTGGGTATACAGATCTGTATATGAAATCCAAGGTTAGATTTCAGCTTTTTTTGTTTTTTTTCATGGCAGTTTTTAGGTCATTTTATTGGTATTGACAGACAGGTGCATGTTTCTAACCTTATGAATTTTGCATTTATTGAGCACGCAAATCTAAATTAGTCAGTTAAAAAACAAAGGGCCTCCCCTGAAAAACCTTAAACATTCCCATGATATGAAGAACTGCAGCAGGAGGGTTGCATTTGTCCTGGCATGCAGGTGGAGAAACAGGGGTAATGTTCATCTCCTGCACCATTAGTTTGGGCTGTGGTCAGACAAGATGATAACAGTCAGTTGTCGGTGACCTGGGTTAGCCCAAAAATGTTGTTTCTTTGTCTTTGTCTGGTCAGAATTGTTCCCAAAGGAGGGGCTGAGTCAGAATCCATGCTACCCTCTTGGAAACATTGCCTGCTGCGGTATTTCTTTCCGCATTTCTGATGTGCCCTTGCAGAGCCAGACACTCCCTTGGTAGCTCCTCACAGGGCTGTTGACTCCAAGGAGGATGTATTTCCACCTTTGCACTTCTGGAGCCATTTCAGTTTCAGGGACATGGAGTCACTGCATTCCTATGTCTTGTTTGGGAACTGAAGGAGGCGGTGCAGCTTCGTCCTGTCTCCAGTGTACCTCTATTTGCACAGCCGTGGCCAAGCCTGGTTTCTATAGTCTAGAAATTACACTGCACGACACAAAGGAGCTCAGTGATTTATGCATCAACAGTCTCTCTTCTTGCCACAACATTTCATTGTTCTTTTCCCCTAAATCTGTAATTACTTGTCTTTGTCTTGCTACTTGCTGCTTCACAACAAATATAATTCTTGCACAGGCTTTGTGAGCAAAAATAATCCCACTCAATTAGCACAGATCATAAACTCTCATTGTATGGGAGCAAGCAGTTGCAAATGATGTGTTTGAAATTTGGGGCATTGCATCCTCCTTTTTTTCCTCATTTTGTAGGTTCTCTTCCAGTACTGCTCCTTGCTAGTGGGCTCCTATGGCAAAGCAAAAGGCTGAGAGTAATCTACGCCTACAGTTTTGTTCCTGAGCCTTAATATTCTAATAAGTTTCCAGGAAGGCTGCCTGTGAATAAGCTAGATTTACTATGTGTGCTGTTTAGCATTAGCTCTTGCAGAAGGGTGTTCATTAGGCAGCAATTGTTTCAGTCAGTTTTTCAGGCTGATTCCCCATTAAGGAAGCTCTTTGGAAAAGGCTGGCAGACAGGAGAAAGAGGAAAGAAAGTCAGACTTTTAGGTCTGTGCATTAGAGGACATTGTATCATTGACTGTAGTTCTAAAACTGTGCTTCCTGGCCTTAATTGGAGCAAATATATCTTAAGGAGAAAAGAAATGAACAAACAAACCTGCTGTGGCTTTTGTACATGTAAGAAGGAGGCTCCTCATTTTGTGGATAAAAAAGTATTATATGTAATTATTTATATTTTTCATTAGTGCAGAAGTAGTGAGATTTGTCTGGTAACTAATACCGATGAGAAAGATAAAATATCAAGCCTGACCCCAGACACTAAAGCTTTCTGCCAGTCTGTGTGAGAAGTCTCCCATGTATACAAAGGCAAAAGCACACCCGTGTTTCATTTACAGCACAAGGAAAAAAAAAAAAAAAAGAAAAAGAAAAGATAAAAATGATGAGTTTACAAAGAAATCACCGTAGTGTAGCAATCACACTGTCTTGAAAGAGTGTTTTATTGGAAGCATGTGCTGTCCTTGGCCCGAGTAGATCTCCAGTCCATCCTCGATCTGTAAGAATCATCCTGATGAGTGACTGATGTTCTTTTGTGCTGTACCAGTAACATTAATCAACGTTTCAATATGTTAAGTCTGAAAGTCTAAGTTGCTTCCTCTCCCACATGGCTGCTCCAAATGAGCAATCATTCTTGTCATTCTCCCATATCCAAAATTAGCAAAATATGTGCAAGAATAGTAGAAATGTTACCAACGTGGAAAGACAGGATTGTAGTCTCTCATATACTGCAATGGCTGCTGCGAATGGCCAAATGTGGAAGAAACTGTGGTGCCTGCCAGAGATACAGAACCTTCTAAAGTTCCCAAAACAGGGAACTTTGGCTATAAAATCCATCAGTCCATCTGTAATTTCGAAGATCTAAATAAACATCTTGCTGATATTGAGTCAGGCCCAGACTGTTAAGATCTGGCTTGTTCACTCTGTCATTTTGATTGTGGAAACTGTGTATTTGTTCCTTTCTGTCCATTTTAATTGCTACTTTTCTAAATGAAATTTTGTCAAGTGTTTCACATTTTCCCTTTTTTCTTTTCTTTCCTTTTTTTTTTTTTTTTTTTTTTCTATTTTTTTCTCTTTAGGTTCCTTCCTGGACAAGGATTGGTACTATATCCACAGATAGGAGATAAACTGGATATTATATGCCCAAAGGTGGACTCTAAAACTGTTGGCCAGTATGAATATTATAAGGTCTACATGGTTGATAAAGACCAAGCAGATAGCTGTGCTATTAAAAAGGACAATACACCTCTACTCAACTGTGCCAAGCCAGATCAAGATGTTAAGTTTACCATCAAATTTCAAGAATTCAGCCCTAATCTCTGGGGCCTGGAATTTCAGAAGAACAAAGATTATTACGTCATATGTAAGTTCAAAATAACAGTTGTTCATTCTTTATAATACCATTGCTCATTCCTTTGTGTTTTGTCTCATTTGCTGTAAGCAAACCAAGAAGACTCTGAAGGGGTTTGTATTTTTTTACCTGAAAATATTTTCTTGGCAACATGTTTTGATATTATTCTTGATTTTCATAGGGCCTCTGTCTCTTTTTTCCTTGATGTGTGCAAATCAAATCAGACTGTATTTCTATGCCTGCAAAGACCTTCTCCTTTTGTGCACAATTTCATGTCCTGTGTTCACATTGAAAGGTTGTGTGCAGCTAAATTGTGATCTGGTTTCCTCAGTGCAGCTCTGAGAGTATGCCGTGCTATTGGCCTTTCCCTTGAGTGCCTTTTATGCCAGATGTGAACTGAGCCATTGTGAACTGAGGTATCCTAGAAGAGAAGTTTGGCCTTTGTTCCAAGTGGTACAGGGATTCTCCTAGGAAACATGTTTTGACCATTTTTATTGCCAATTTTGTCAGTAAAATTTCCCCAAAAGATAGGATAGTACCTTACTACTTATCTACTGTGTCCATGCAGTAGCTAGGATTGTTCTTGGGCAAAACCCAGATGCAGAATGATCTTGAGTTTCCTCCTGTTATATTGTCTTAGACTTTAAAAGAATTTGCATGACACAGGCCTGTTGTCCAATAATTTCAGCTTAGTAAGAGTTTCAAACTAATCAAGGATTTATGCCTTAAAGCTAATCTGGAGTAATTACTAAATTTTGTGATTCAAATTACTTTTGTGATTGCAGATAACTTTACTGTGTTAACAGATCAGAGGACAGCATAAGTTGAGACTTCAGTAGTACAACAACAGTTCGCATTAGTTTATTTTTTGTCATTGTAATATTGTGTGGCCTGCAGATTTAATTTAGTCCTATGAGGACTTCTGAAGTTTTGAGCAACGATCACTAAATAGTTAGCAAGCGCTGGGCAAAGTCTGTGCACCTTGACCTGGGGCCTCCAGCACAAGAATGATGTAGATCTGTTGGAGAATGTCCAGAGGAGAGCCAGAAAGACGATCAGAGGGCTGGAGCACCTCTCTTATGAGAAGAGGAAGCTTCCAGGACATCTCTTTGCAGCCTTCCAGTACTTGAGGAGGACTTATAAAGCTAGAGGGAGACTTTTTACATGGTCTGATAGTGATAGTACAAGGTGGAATGGCTTAAAGCTAGGAGAGGGGAGATTTAGTTTAGATGTTAAGTAGAAATTCTTTATTCAGAGGGTGGTGAGGAACAGGTTGCCCAGAGAAACTGTGAATTCCCCATCCCTGGAGGTGTTCAAGGCCAGGTTGAATGGGGATCTGGGCAGTCTGATCTGGCGAGAGGCAGCCCTGCCCATGGCAGGGAGGTTGGAGCTGGTTGGCTTTTGAGGTCTTGTCCAAGCTAAGCCTTCCTGTGATTCTGTGCATTGGCTGATCTGCATTTACAATGAAGTCACCTACTGGTATGTCTTATTTCTCCCATCTTCTAATTTCTCCCATCTTCTAAAACCAACTATTTCATGTAATATCTGCCACATTATGTATTTCTTAATTTCTTAGTTTAAATTATTGGTAATTTTACCAGTGCTCTAAGTAAGTACTTTAAAAATGGGAATGGAAATGCTTTAAATATAAATTAATGATCACTTTCTAGTTACAGCCTGAACGAAACATGCTGTGTCACTATGTAGAATACAAGTTGTGTGTCACAGAAACAAAGTAAGAATTCATGGTATTTAATATATATAGAAATAATATATCTTGCTAAATAACAATTGTGGGAGATATGAAACACCGCTTGGTGTTTTTTTAAGGTTTGACAAAGAAGTCACTTAACTCACTTTAGTCAGGGGGTATATAAAAACCTGATCCCACTTACATAGACTTCAACTTTGTCGAAGTTCCTAATGAAATACAGTGAGATTTACTGGAGTAAGATTAGGCACTGAGAAATAGTTGTCTGAAACTCTACACAGAACATGCAGCATAAAAATGACCATTCTCAAATAGCTGGTTTTGATGGTGAAATACATTACTGAGTTCTAGTTTTTAGAAAACCCAAAACAGACCAGCTATAATGGAGCAAATGGCATTGCTATGGTTATTGCTTGAAAACTGTGGGCACAAATAGGGCTTTCTGTCACACTGTCATTTCTGTCTTATCCATGTAATGGATTTACCCACAGAATTATAAAGTACGACTCATTTTCATTAATTTTGTATAATTATTTCATTACAGCAATAAGACATAATAGACATTGCATTTCCTGAAAGGATAGTTTGGTTGATAGAATTTGCTGAGACTTCAGTCTAATGCCTCAAAAGTCACACTGGCCTTGCAATAGTACTGGACTGCCTTAGAATATTACCTTCCTTGCCCAATCTGGCATAAACAAATGACTGATTTATCATGTATTGCTAGTGTACTAACTCATCTGAAGCAGAATACCTATACATTTTAATAGGTTGAGCAAAAAAGCCATGATAATCCAACCGTCCTTAAACTAAAACTCTCTTGGCTTTTTTTTGTCTTTCATGGAAGAAAACAGTGTAGTCAGTGATCTCGGCCTCTAAAACATGAAGAGGGACAGGAAACTAGGCTATGGCTCAGCTAGGACACTACAGAGATACTAGAGCTAGATAGCATTTTAACAGTTTGTGTTCAAAAGCTAGTACATGCAGCCTTGTCAGACACAAGTTCTAGCAGTCAAGTTGTTTACTCCCATTTTTTTAAATAATAACAGTGCATCTGAATCATATATTCAAAGTGGCCCATAAATCATTTGTGTAAATCTCTATTACCAGACCTGTAAATCACCAGGTGTGCTCAGACCTGAATGAGGAGTGCACCCCGTCTCCCTCCCACTGACTCAGAAACACAAGCATTGCTCTCCTCTCTTTCTTCTCTTTCCTTTCTGTTTGTTTGGGAATTTTGTTGGTTTTATTGTTGATGTTTTGAGTATTTGGAGGTGAGGGGGATTGCTTTGAAGCGAACACATCAGTGCCTTTTATACGCCAGCTTTTGATTTTGAGATATTCTTGGATCTTGTATTCCCCTGAGTAAGGGGCATCAAACAGCCTGAGATGCCAGTTTACTGAGTCTAGCATTGGTTCAGCTCTGGCTGTGGCTGTGTTTTGTGCTGCTTACGCAGGCATGCTGCTGTCAGACTTTAAGTTCTCTTCATTGTCATGTACCCTTATCATCTTGCCATTATTTGAAACCATGGTATTGGTTTTTGTTTGTTTTTTTTAAGGTAATAATATGTGGTTTGTGAAGCTGTATTATACAGTAAAATCTCTATTTAGATTAAGGTGTTAGTCATTTTGGGAACCTTTAAGTAACAAAGCAGAGGAGTTATGACACAGGATAAAGAAGCTTCCTGAACCCTGTGTACCTTTAGGGAAATGTGATTGTACATGAATTCTTCAAGCCATAATTTTTATATCACTTAGATGCATTCATGACAGATACAGTAGAAGAACTTCTCTACTCACTTCTTCCCTGGGTCTGAGCATGTAAAAGATGTAACTTTTCTCATTCCCCATTTCACTTTTTTTTTTTTTTTTTTTTTAATAGAAATGATGGTAAGTTTCTGATACTCCTTTTCATATTTAATGGTATTTTAGTCCCAAAATAATCGAAATCTAATCAATTTCTTGCGACAACAGCAGGGCAATATACTCCTCAGTGTACAAGTTCCAGGATTCAAAGAGTTAATTCTGTGAATTGTGATACTTAGAAAGATGATACTGAATGGTACTGTGTAAGGGAATAAGTGATGTAACAGAATGTCCTTGCTTTTCTCTTCTTTACCATCATCAGTTTTTGGTTACTGGGAAACTAATAGATTCATTTTCCAATAGCTACCTGATTTCTTTTCAGCAGAAGGTCAAATGCCCTTGAGATCATGGATATATTAATGTTAGATTATCCTAAAATACTCAACCATTTAGCCAATATATCATAAGTCTCTAAGGAAATCCTTAATCAAATGCATGAAGATTCACCATGCCCAACAACATAAATACCTGTGCAAAGGGCAAAGTTAAGCAGAACAAGGGTACGTAGATTTGAAATTCTAATGTTTGCATCAAGAAGTCCTTTTATGTCTTTGTGTGCTTTAGGGATGAATTATAATTTTCTGCTGTATGGATTGCTCAAAACGAATGGGAACTTCCTTGATTGTAGGAGATGGCTCTGCAAGTGTTTGGGTTATTGTGTAATTGCTTCAGTACCACTCAGCTGCAGCATTTTTTCTATGGGTAGGAGATGTGGTAGAGCAGTACAGGCATACGCACTGTGCCAAAGATGTTTTGTTATGGTGAATGAGAATTGTCCTGATCTCTTCCCGACAAACTTGGCCTTTAGTCACAGGGCGTGGGGAGAGCTGCAGTAGCTGAGTTTGCACTGATGGAGTGCCTCAGGGAAACCTGCAAGAAGCTACATAGCCTGAGGGAAAGGAGCGCTTGCCTTCAGACCACTGTCACGCTTCTGAGATAGTTTTGCCAAGCAAGCCCATCCTCTTCTCACTTCATCTCTCCTGAATAAAATGAGAGTTATATGCCAGCACCATCAGTGTAAAAAAAATAATACATTGCTTAAAATGAAATTTTACCTGCTCAAAATTTGTTTGCTGAAATTGTTGACTTTTTGGTCAGTGAAGAATATTTGGGATTCAGGGAGGGGCTCCAGAATGGTCCTGCAAAAGGTTTCTCTAAAGCGCTTGCTCTGCCTGCAACCTCATTAGTCAAGCTTGCTGAGCTAGTGATGTTCATTGGCTTTGACATTGGCAAAATGCGATATACAGCTTTCCTTAAATGTTTTTTGTCAATTTTTTTTTCAAATGACCCACATACATAAATGCCGTCTGGCTTAAATTAAAAAATATATATATTCAACCTCTGACTGATTTAAAGGGTTATACTGGCTAGCAGTGCTTTGTTTTGGATAAATTCTTGTAATAGTCTGGTGGCTTTTAAAATGGAAACAGTTGTTCTGAAACTTTAGCATTAGCTGGGTTTAAAAATTCACAAAGCTTTTATGTTTTCACTTTGTCATTCTGTTACAATTAAAGGGCAATAACTGTCTGAGGAGAACACATTAAAGGACAATATAGATTGCACCCTGAAATACAGCCCAGTTGGGAAGAATAAATGTCTTTGCATGGCCAAATAGATTTACATTAAAATGCTATTTTAGTATTCTGACCAAACACCAGCTAATCTGCCTGGCTGGACATTCTGACACCTTTTTGAGATAGGATTCAGTCTTCATTCCCCTGCAAACACCCAGCAAGAGCTACCCTAAAGAAAACAGTAGATTTTCCTTTGTTTTGAGGTTAATTCTCAACTAGCTAAAACTGGGACAAAAACAGTATCAAAATTTCAGTTTGATTTCTTTTGCAATACAGATGTTACAGATGTTTTTTAAAAAAAGACAGCACAGTCCAGCAGTCTAATGTTATTTATTTTTTGGTGGGACTGGTAGTATTAAGGAGATCCTGTGTGATAATAGCCACCCTGATTCCAGTTGCACAAAGATCTGTTTCTTTTCTTTCCTTTCTCTTCCTCCTCCTTCAGCAAATTAGATAAATGATTCCTTAGTGTAAAATGATATCCAGAGGTCAGTCACTGACTTTGCTGAGAGTCTTTTAAGGGATATATCAGCAATGCCACTTAGCTCTTGTTGAATTAAATATAAATACAGCTCATACAAATAATATTATTGGAGAAGAAAATCAGTGTCTGTGCAGCTTCAGATTTCTAACAGTGTCTAAGACCTACAGGATTAATGGAATCATGGCCCTTCGGGGTTTTGTCCCAGACCACACAGGTCTTCTTGTAAGAGAATAAGGCAATTTTAGATTGATGGACTTTGTTCATATTTAGTGCCATTACCTAGGCAATACCGACCGTTTATCTCCTTTAAAGTAGACAGAGATAGTTGAGCAGAAAATCTGTTATTATTTCTCTATTCCTTAGGGAAGGAAATGAAAGATAGGAATGCTCCGTTTGTTAATTGATGGTATGTTGTGAAAAAATACATTTATCCTTCCTCCACATCCCCCAGGTATTCCAAACAGATATGGAATCAGATGAAAATGAAGAATAATTATTTGTGAAGAAGAAAGAATTATTCAGGAAATACTCAAGAATTAAGCAGGATTTAAAATTTTATAGGAGGCTGTTCAATATTTTTAGTCTGTTTCCTGATTTTATTAGCTCCTTATAAACAATTTATACCTACTGAAAATACAGTACATTAACAAAGAAAAGCACAATATTCTCACTTAAAGTCTTTATATATATGTATAATAAAACTTAAGCCCTGATCTTCAACAGTTGTATATATTCTTACATTTACATATATATCTTTGATAGGACTATGTGCAGCAGGAGAGGATGGGGATGAGCATGTCATTTATATGCTTTATATTCAGACTATAAGTAACTGTTCAAATAGTGAGGATGTATTGTGGGAAAATACACAGTGCTATGAGGAAAGTACTCTGAAGTGAAACTGAGAAATACACCAGCATATTGAAATTCTTTTAACTTTCATTTAACATTAGTTAGGTGATGAGCATATATCTGTCAAAGTGAGATGATCAGTCTTTCTTGTATGCTGTTGCTTATAGCATATCTATGTTACAGTATTTTTATTCCTGAAATAAAAGACCGAGAAAATGTAAACATTTGTTAAGGCTTTAATGAAACTGATTTTAAATATGTGAAGTCATTTTCCTCTTTGAAGTCTTTACATAGTTGAACTGATGGGAAATGTATTTTTGTTCGAGAACTGCATTAGCCAAAGCACAGGATTGAAATGGCTGAAAACAGGGTTACATGTCAGTTTATATTTTCTTTTCTGATTTTACTCAGTCCTGGAAACTTTGGAGGAAGGGTATTTCAGGATTAATTTCTGATAAGTCTGACTATAAGACTGAGCCCTAAAGGGCAGTCTTCCAGTTGCTTTTTTTCAATACCAAAGAAATCATGCAAATATTTTTGTGAGTAAAACCAGGATTAAGCTTAAGGTTGTCTTAGTAGTTCTTGGAGAACAGTTTCTACTAAGCTGATAAGCCTGGTTTTAAAAGCATGTTCAGGCCTTTGTTAGCAGAATTTGTTGATTAGATGACAGAAAAAATAACTAAACTGCAACAGCAGACTTGTCTTTATGCTCGCTGATCTTCTGTGAGAGAAACAACTTTGAATCTGAATCCTGCCAGGGAAACTGAGAAGGAATTGTTTTTCAAGTATAACATGTTATCAAGTAAATGCATTAGACTGCTGCAGTGCAGTTGTTCTCAGAATCACAGAATGGTTGAGTTTGAATGGCACCTCCCCAAGCAGGATCAGCTACAGCAGGCTGTCCAGGGTCATGTCCAATGATGGAGACTCTGGAGCCTCCCAGGACAACCTGTTTGAGTGCTCAGTCACCTTCACAGTTAAAAAGGATTTCTTAAGTTTAAACAGCATTCCCTGTATTTCAGTTTGTGTCCATTGCCTCTTTTCCTGGCACTACTGAAAGCAGCCTCAATCTTTGTTACTCTCCATAACAGGTACACACATGGCTAAGATCCCCTTGAGCCATCCCTTCTCCAGGCTGAATAGTCCTGGGTTCTCACCCTCTCCCTTCATCATCTCTACAGGCACTTGCTGGTTTTTCTCTGCTATGTTCTAGCCTTTTCACAGTGGGGAGCCCAGGCCTAGCTGCAGTTCTCCAGATGTGTCAGCAGGACTGAGTACTTGCAAGGGATCACCTCTCTGGACCTAATAACAACACTTTTCCTAGTGCAGCTTTACGGGGTTGTTGGCCATCTTTGCTGCACAGGTGCATTGGTGGCTTGTGATCTGGTGTTCTGGTGTCCACCTGAACCCCCATGGCTTTTTCTGGAGAGCTTCTTCCCAAGTGGTTACCCCAACTTGTGCTGCAGCATTATGATTCCACCTGTCTTCCAGAATCTGCCATAGCAGACATAGAAGAATCAAGACATCAGTGTTGTTTAAGGAAAAAAAAAAAAAAAAAAAAAAAAAGGAAAGACGAAAAAGGACTAGATGTCCTGTAGCATCTTGAAAATTCAGATTGCTTTCTTTCAGCGATGTTCCCTCATTAAGTTCCTCAGAAGTTTTTTTAAAGTTCTAAGCACAAACAAGCATGCAGCAAGCAAAACATTGCTTCACTTCTGATCATCTTTGCCAAGTGCGCAGTCATCCAATAGTATCATAATTGATCTCAGTACCGAGGTGCCAAACTCTGTGTTGCTGAAGGATAGTTAGATGATGTAAATAGCTTTTTGTGTTTTGCAGTAAAGCACACTTTTGTTGTGCCTGATGTAAAAGCGGGAGATGAAGGTATTCTTTTATTGGAGCAAACATGTGGAAAATTGCTCTAGATTGTTATAGTACAGAGCATCTCCCCTGAAAGGAATGAGGTTCATCTATAGGGCAAACTCTGACTGTGGCACTTTATTGGGGTTACTGTTGGACTCTGTGTGGTCAAAGCAAATAACGTCATGTCCATCTAAACTGTTAGAACCATGAGGCCGGTGCATTTTCTCATCTATAGTGTTATATTCTGAACTGTCACTTGGCATTAACTCAGTCAGTGGTGAAGTCCTACCACCTAGAGATGAACTCTGCCTCAGAATGATGTTTTCCACTTCAGTGCTACTCGTATAGCAATTACTGGGTCATTAATATCATTGCATGCAATTAGTGACAGTAGAACGAGCAAGAGGTTTCTTATTTATTTAATATGAATTTTCACTATAACCCTTTCTTATCCAAGTACTGCAGACAGAAACGCAAGATTTTCAAGGCAGATAAGCATCTTCGAAGAGTAGTGTTGAGTTCATATGATAGAATATAGATCCTCATTTAATATTAAACCCTCTGATTTTGTTTCGTGCAAGGCCGCTTGTCATTAGTGACAATCAGTGTAACTTGAATGGTAACTAATTGTGTTAGTTCTGTTCAGCTGAAGCAAAGCTCACTGTGGTAGCAAGAAGGTATTCTCATCCATGAGAGCCTTTTGCCTGCAGTGTGCTGGGAGAAAGGATAAACTATGTAAAAAATACTTCTCATGGCTGGTGGAATTAACTAGCTAGTAATCTATTTTAGATGTATATACTCTGATATACACTGAATACATCATAATTAGTGGGCTTACATCTGCCACAGTTTCTTCAGTGCTCACAAATATATAATTTGTTTATGTAAACTAGAATCAACCATGTGTACAGTAGATCATTATCTGAAAACATTTCTCAAAGTATGTGAAATGTACAACTGAAATAGTTTTAGAAATGCTTAGCTGTAATGAAAGACAAATTGTCATTCCTAGTTGTACAACGTAGAGATGCTTTTATTCTTTTTCATCATCTGTAAATCCTTCTGAAAGAAAAGGGACACAACAGCAGTGAAGCAAGTAGGCTTTTGCTGTGAATGGGTGGATGCTGTGACCTTCTGTATTGGATAATAATGCAGAATATAGTGTACAGTTTAGTACACTTAAGTTGCAGTGTTCCTTAACCAAGAGATAATGTAGTGCTGTTATTAAAATGATAGGCAGCAGAAACCAGTTAGAGCTCACAGCTTCTTTTGTACAAGTTGCTTATTGTCTCTTTTTCCCTTAATGAAAAGTCTTTGTTTAAAAAAATGAAATGAAGGGATTGTATTCTTCCTGTATCTGTTCTCTTGTTGTGTGATGCCATGTCCACCTGGAATTAATAGAGTTATTCTAAATATAGGAAAGGAGGAAAATTGTGCAAGTACTCTCCCTATTTTGTGCTTAATTCTTTGGTCTTTGGGTGTTCTTTTTTCAGTCAGGCAATGTGAGACTCAGTAAGGAGAGTCTACGGATTTCCAGAAGTGTTCCTGTAATTAAGCAGTTGATATTTATAAGGTATATACAAAGGCATTTTAAAGTACATTGTACAGTACAGACTGATTGGCTCTGTCTTGGTAGTGTCCCCCTGCACTGCACCCCTCAAAGAACTAAATAGTAAGAAAATCTACCCCTCTCTTGTCATATGAATATAAGTAGAGAATTTTAGGGAAAATTTTATAGAGAACCCTATTAGCCACAAGTCCATTCAAATTACCACCAGTCACACCATTTGCATTTGGACAAGATACATTTCAGAGTAGTGGTTAGGGAAGTGAATCACAGAATTCCACTGTGGAGCCTTTGCCTTCTTCCAGGCAAGAAGACGCCTGTTTTTTATTTTACTTCATTTTGTTCTGGC
>PPHD01006057.1:0-25189 GCA_002909625.1 Bambusicola thoracicus
AAAATGCAGGACCTGGCACTTGGCCCTATTGAAACTCATACAGTTAACCTTGGCCCATCGATCCAGTCGTGATAGTATGCATACATGAGACTCTTGGTCCAAAATACTTGCTGAATCTCTGAATATGTTGCACTCTGGCTAGCACTCATTTGGCAGAAAAATGTCTCTTGCATTTATTTGGGCATGCTGGAGAAAGAAGAATTAGCTGTTCCTTGTCTTTTGTCTAGCCTGACTGCATTAATATTAACATTACTCAGTGCTATACAACAGCAGTCATTCTGGATTCAGTTGTGATGCTTCTCTTATGATGCTACATCTGAAGCTGTCAGCTGGAGTTTTGGTCACTGCAGTGCTGAATGTCAGGTAGCTGCCTTCTTGACTCTACGTGGATGAGTTGTAAAAACACCTCTCTTTTCATCTGCATTGCAGTGAAAGAGCTGGTTAGCAGTAGAGAATTCCAGCTGCTCCTCTTATATTGATGGTTCTGTAAATGTTTTAAATAGTTGCACAGATTAACAACAGCATTTTTGCCCCTTTCTGGGCCATGCATTTTAAGTTGGATTGGGCTCCAATATTGTAGTAGAACAACAAGATTTAGCTTTGTGTTCTGTACAATTTGTGAAGCATGAACTTGTTTGGGTCTGGTCAAAGTTTTCTCCCTAGTGTCAAACATAAATTTCCATAGAAATCATAGCTAATAGCACTTCATAGTCATACAGAAGCTTCATTACGATACCTGAAGATATGTCTTTGCTGTGCCACTGTGCAGTTCTGAAGTGTTCTTTCCTTCTATATAGCAAAGGAGAATCTACTGTGTTCAAGGCTCACACAGCAACTGTGAGAAGCGTTCATTTCTCCAGCGATGGCCTGTCCTTAGTTACAGCTTCCGATGACAAAACAATCAAAGTGTGGACAGTTCACAGGCAGAAGTTTTTGTTCTCACTCAATCAGCACATAAATTGGGTTCGTTGTGCCAGGTAAGTACAGCGCTTTATTGGTGGTTTATCCTTCAAAATAGAAACTGAGCATTGTGGTCTCATGATTCAAATGTGTCCAGTTAACCAAAATGTTAACCTGCAGAGAGAGGCCTCATAGCAGTTGTGTACTCATTTTATATTTCTTTAGTGATCTTTTCTTCTTAGTTCTTCACTTTTTATCTGTCATGAGTTTTGTATCTTGAATTTACCAACAGAGGTAAACGAAGGATTATAATATAATTGTTTTTGCATCTTGGTTACTTACAGTCTTGTCATGTGTCTAATCAAAAAAGGTCATCAGTGCCTCACCATTAACATCTGGTTAAGGAGAGTATTTACAAGTACATAATCATAATCTACAAGTGTTTTGGTGCATCATGTTGTTCATTTTACATATTCAGGAAGTTCAGCTAATGATCTTTGCTTTTGCTCTGTGAATAACAGGCAAGTACACAGAATGCTGAAAGGGCTGCCGTGACAAAATATTTCCTTGTTGCTGCCTCAAAAAGTCAGTGTTCAGTGATCCATCATAGTTCTGAGGAATTTTTATGTGTATGTGTATTTAGGATAAAGCTGCAGGTTTATATAAGTGTGATAATTTCATTAGATACTTTCATGGTGGCAGTGACCTGTAGTACTATAGATGAGTAGGATGGATGTGTTTTCCGCCATGCATGATGTTCTTCACTTAGACTCAAGTCCTGATCCTGCATTATATTTGCCTCTGAAGGTGTATATTGATCTCTCTTCTCTTATATTAAGCTCCCATCTAAAAATTTCACATACATTCATTTGATGCACTGGAACAATGAAGCTTCTCCTCTTAAGAGCCATTACCTTGGAAGTAATTATATCGGTGTGAATACTTGTGGCAAAAGTAGAAATTGTTCTGAACCAGGATAGAGAAACAACTTGAGATACATTTGAAACAAATAGGACAGGGGACCTTAAGTCAGACTGAAGACTTGCCTGGAGATGATGTAATGCACTTATGGCATTAGAGATAGTTTGAGGACTTACAGGTTGCTTTTTTTCCTCAACCTCTGACAATTCAGTCTAATAGTCAGTTAATGTCAGTGTGGCTTCCTGAAGAATGAAGTGTGTGTTTACAGACTTACTTTGACAACTGACCAAATCCACTTGATCCTGGACACCTTTAATTTGGGTACACTTCTTTACTGCCGTAACTCTTTTCCTAGATTCTCTCCTGATGGACGATTAATAGCATCAGCCAGTGATGATAAAACTGTCAAACTGTGGGATAAAACTAGCAGAGAATGTATACATTCCTTCTGTGAGCATGGGGGGTAAGTACCTGCCAGGGCATAAGGACTGGCCTTGTGATTGTTAAAGTGGGGATGTGTAATAGATGTTCATCTGTTTTTGTCACTGCAGCCAGAGATTCCTGCCCCAGAAATAATTTCCACCTCTTAGGAAAACATTAGCACCTATTACAAAAGCAGCCATCGGAGAATGAAATGCAAAAAGGGCATCCAGAATTGCTCTCATCTTGTCCTAAGCTGAAGTGAGCTAAAAGCAAAAATGCTTCAGATGCTTTGTGCATCCTCAAAGTGACAAAGAGTTACTAAAAAAAATTTTTTTTCAGTTGTCAGATCAGGAAATTTTGTTTCATACACGATGTTGAGCTGCAGCAAAAGTTAATTTGTTGAGAAACACAGAATGAGTCCTTAGAGTACTGAAATGGGCCTGTTCCCAGGTTCTCAAGTGGTCATTAATTTTTACTCAATTTTGTGCAAGATGTTCTTCACTAAAGATTAGGGTTTTATTTTACTGTAGTTTTGTGTTAAAAAATAAAAGAAAAATGATTGCATACAAGTCCAGGAAGGAAGTTGGTCTCAACTTCATTGAGTGAGTAGCAGCATGGGATTTGAGGTAGAAATTAATTCAGTTCTATCTTTAAAATTAGTTCAGACTAACAATGGAAAAATACAAAATCTGTGTTCATTTTTGTATACACTGATCTAGAAATACTGCTGAAGTAGTAAAGGACACATATTATGCAGACGTTTACACTTGAAAATGTTCTATGGTCAGATCCATCAAATTTCAGGAGGCTCTTAACACCCACAGCTCCTAACACACAGCAGTAATGAAGAGCTTTGAAAACAGTTATTTTGACGTATGATCCTGCAGTCTGCTTGGGTTTTGTGAGCTTGGTCCTAAGAGAAATTTGCCAGTGTGAATTCTCAATTTATTTCCTCCTTTCTGTAATGTTCACTGTATTGTGATGTAGTTTCCTTTCCTGAAAAGACTATTTTGATCTCAAGAAAAAGCTGAATATAAACAATTGGATTTAACTGCAATTTGCAGGTTTGCAAATCACGTGGAGTTTCATCCCAGTGGTACGTGCATTGCTGCAGCTGGTACAGATAAGACTGTGAAGATGTGGGATATTAGGATGAACAGACTCCTCCAACATTATCAAGGCAAGTTAAGATCTTTGAAAAACCTGACCTGTCCGTATTTTTGTATGGATTGTCCGTTCAAGGAATGTATGTCACCTGCTGTTTTCCAGGAAGGCCCTGGCTTAGGTCCACCAGGGGAAGCGTTTCCTCACCAGCCTCCTGCTTTGCTTTGTTCTAGCTCAGAGAGTAATTCTTGGCTGTTGATAAGAAATGCTTTAGTTCTGGTTTCTCTTTGCTCACCATGGAGGGGGGGGAGGGTAGGGGAGAGAGCCGGTAGATGGGTTTAACAAAAGGCACACACCGGCAACGATCCGAGGAGGAACGGTAAGTTACTAAATCCAACGAAATCCAACCAAATGAGAGAGAAGAGTACCCAAAGTGCGAGGGAAGCAGTGCCCTTCTCCGCAGCGAGCTGAGCCGGCCCCGGGGCAGGGACAGACGCGCGGAGTCCCGTCCGGAGCTCCACCTCACTTCTTCTCCGCGCCGAGTCGTCCGGGGATGCCGCCCCTCCCTTCCCGTCCGAATACTCAAAATGCCCATAAGAGGCAGTAAACGGAACCAGAACATTAACTCTTTAACTCCCACTGGTTCACGTGATGTTCTGATGTGGAATACTGACAACAAAAAATCACTACACCCATGTTGCAGGTGTGCTTTGGTGGTACCTGCTGTGCCACATGGCTTCTATTTACTTCAGGAAATGACGTACAGTAAAAAAGATGTGACATTTGCCACTGATTAAAAATAATAATAATAATAACAAAAACAGCAGCTTAAGTTCGTAATGAAAAAATCAGGTTAGTTTATCTTTGGAGTAGCTTGCTTTATATTTAGGAGGCTATATTTATTCATTTCTTTTTCACCCTTACTTTCAAAATTACCTATTCTTGTCAAAATGATTAGTGCTTTTATTTGGTAGAACTGTGTATTGGTAACAGACCTTTCCCATCTCTGCAAGTTTCTTTGAGCTTAATTTTTTTTTGTGCATGTTAGTTGAGTCTAAATTTGGCCGCTCTTCCTTTACCACTAATGATTTTTGCAAAAAGAGGTTGGTGAGGAGCAGGAAAAACCTGCAAATTTTGGAAGCCTTCAGTAATTCTCTGTGTATAGTGGGCCAGTCTGCTCTTTGCATTTTGATCTCATAATTTGACTGTTATGCACTGAATGTGACATCATCATCATTGATAGTTTTCTTCTTGGGTTTATACACACACACACACACACACACACACACACGCATATATATATACATATATTGTCCTTGGCTTCTAAGTTCAAGCTCACTTTTTCAAGTCTATTGTCTCTTTGCAGCTGGGTCAAAGAAGGTTTGAACTTGTTAAATTTTAAACCTGTCTGAGCATCTCAACTAAAAATAAGATTATTTTTATTTTACTTATTTCCATGGTTATTATTGACTCATAATGACTTCTAGTTCTGATAGTTAACAATCTCATGGAATAGAGCCTTTTGAGGATTGTTGTTCCAAATCATTGTACCAGCTATATCATCAGCAGTGAATGCTAAAGAGTGACTGTGTAGTAAGTATTGTTGTGAACCTCACCATAACTGGGCAGTGCCTTTCTGAAGTCTTGATGCTAATGCAGGCAGCAAGTTTAAGTACTTGAATGGCATCGGATTGTCCCGTAACCTACTTTATCAGCTTTTCAACAGTGACAAGATTTGCAGTGCTTATTTCCAGCCACTGTATAATCTGGCTCAAAAATGATCTCTTCCTGCTTTCCTCTTACTGCTATTAAATTGTCCAAGTGTAATGTGGTTTGACTGCCAGTTTACTTTTGTCTTGGAGTTGTATATTTTGCCTGTTTCTCACTCTTACTAAATAGCATTTTTGTCTGACACTTTCTATTGAAGTGATCTTTTCCTGTTATGTTACTTTTAGCAGCTGCTGTGCAAGTCCTCATAATTTATTAAATTCTGAGCTTAAAGTTGTCACGAAAGCCAAAGAAATGTACAGCAGCAGTGGTAGCTTTTTGCAGTCATTTCATGCACTGATGCATGTACTTTGATCCGATACGTTTATAACATATTTTCAAGATGAGTTTGTAAATCCTGCGCTATGAGGGGTTGCACATGGGCCTTCTAGCTAAACCTGATTTAGTTTTGTGGCTTTCCCAGGTGGAGCTGCCCGCTCAGTCCCACTAGAGGGCGTCTCTTTCCTTCGTATGTGCTTAACGCTGCCTGATTTCAGGGGAATCCATTTTAAATACGCGATGGCGTTGAGGAGTTAAATAGCTAAGCAGCCCTATAGCAGACTCTTACATGTTGAAGTCTGGTTGTTTTCCAGAAGGAGTAAGTCGTTTAGCTGCGCTGCACCTGTTGCTTGTTCCACCTACAACATTTGCAAAGGAAAATTGGATGTGCAGTGCAAACTGCAAAACTTCCTGTATGGTGTGTATTTAGAAAAGTAAAGATGCTCTGGTCCTATTTGCAGTTCAGAAAAGTAAACAGATGCTTTATTCACTTAGCTAGTTAGTGCTAACTCCTTTTGTACAGCAAGTCAACCCCTAATTAAAATGGACAGTATTTATTACCTGAAGAGTTTTTTTCCTGTATACAGTTGTGTGTAGGGCATCTCACTCGCACGTTTATGGAAACAGCCTTAACCTAGCTTTTCATTGCTAGTTCAAAAGAGCACTTGGTACATGTCTACACTTCAGACAGCTGGGTGGTGCACAACAGCTTCTGGGGTTGTGGCTGTGTCAAGTGCATACTGGGATTTTTTTGCCTGCTTGTCACTACTTCTGTGTAGTCGGTGTCCGCATGGCTAGGCTCGAAATGGTTTCATTCAGTCATAGGCTGGAGTGACTCAGTATTCAGCAGCTAACTTGTGAATACAATGATTGAGCACAACATCTGTTGCTGAACTGGAAGTTATTTTTCTCAGGCTTTGACAGCAAAAGAGTCAGCTTGTAGCAGCATGACACTGGGAGATGCCACCTTGTGCTGCACCCCATTCATCGGTTACGGTGTGAAATTGCAGGCTGTGTTGGCCAGCTTCTCGGGAAGATGTGAATGCTTTTTTTGGGAGGTAGGAGCTGGTGTGGCAGAAGAAATATGTAGTTTTCCCTGAGCTTACAGCAGACAAGAGCTGTGACTGCTTTCATGGGCACAGCCTGCGTGACTTCTTTCCATTACGAAAAGTGTTTTTCACAGAACTGGAAATACTTCATTGACTATCTGGAACTCCAAGGATATACCTTTAGTTTCATTGCTTTCTTGATTTGATTTGATTCCTGTTAGGACTTCTTTTGTTGACATAATACGTGCTTTCTTGTATCTGAATATAGACACTGAAGGGCCAAGGGATATTACAAATTACTCGGAATAAAATTTTCAAATGAAACATATGTTTAGTGTTCCTTTAGAAGCTAAAATTCCACATACACTTTTTCTCTGGTATGACATAAGAATGAGGGGTTGAGAGGAAGACCTAGCTGTTTGGTGCAGATGGTGTTCACCTACGAGAACCAATGTGGAGAAGTTACCAGTCTTGTATTAAGATGGTTTTTATCTGTGTTTTTTTTAGTATTGCAGCTCAAGGGGACCTGTGTTGTAAGAACTCAAGCTGAGTTACCTGTGTCTGAGAGTTTGAAAAGCAGATGCACTCAGTTTCTCAGTTGAGCGAGATGTTTTTCAGATTCCTTCTTCACATTAATGTGTAGGGGTGAAAGAACTGATGCTAGTGTCTAAAGTTGCGTTTTACTTGTTTATTTTTAACAGACGGTTTAGATCTGTCATGTACATCAGGCTCCTAAGGGAACATAGGTTTAGTTTGGAGGTGTTGAGAGAAGTCATATCAGTAGTAATAGTTTCAAGATAGAATATCTGTAGGGCAGTTGATATAATTAAGAACAATTGGATTCTTCAAGCATAGTTTTACTGTTCTATAATGTCACTGTATAATCAACAGATACACAGAGTGGCATGGTTAGATTAGTATCCATAGATAATATAGCTAGAAAGATTATAATTGGAAATAGATAGAAAATGCCAACCTATGTTGTAGACTCGCAGGAAAAACTCCAAGAGGAGCGATTTCCAGAAAGAGATCCTTTCCCAGTGGCAGTCAGCCCTTAAATGGGGTCAAGGAGAGGTGGAGCCTGGCCCTACCCCTTCCAGTCACACTGCTGATTTGCCTTCCCCTGTGATCCCACAGCTGACACAGTGCTCACCTCAGGTGGTTAATCAGAGGTTCAGGCTGTAATTCAACAGTTCCCATACACTCCACCCCTTCACGATGGGAACCAATGATTGAGTTAACTAAATAGTGAGTCCTCCCTAATACAGAGATCCAACACATTGTGACACTAATACAATTTTCCATCATGGTGTATGTTGAGACAATTTAAGATGAGCGATGATCGATGGAAGTTCATGTTCATTCATGGGCCAGTGCTCGATGATGTTACTGGAGGCATGTGGTTGTGAGGTGCAGGTCCAATCCTATGCTCCATCAGTCCCATGTAGACCATCACCGGGTGTCGCACATGATCTGACAGCAACACTGGAATGCTTTGATTGTATTTAGTTCCTTCTGGTGATCCTAGAGGCTCATGGACTCACAGAGAGTAATACAGATGTTTCAGGGGTATGAGGAGGGGAAGGTCTGCGCTCCAGGGCAAGATACAGGCCACATTTTTATCCTGGGTCAACACTTCAGCTTGTACTGGGGCATGTCCCGGCTGCCTGTACCACATCTTCTGGCCAGATGTCTGCGGCTGCATAACTATATCAGGCACCAAAGGGGGTGTCTTGATCTGCCAGAGGGACATGATGGGGGTCCCTGTAGCAATGAAAATTGGAGTGTTGACCACAGTATCAGTAGGCCATGTACCTATTACCGGAGGGAATGCTAAGCCTCCCACCTCCAATAATCTCCCCCAGAGTGCAAGTAGGCCACACCACCTTGGTCCTACCTGCACCTTCCAAGGCCATTTTATTCTATGGGTACCTGGATCTAAATTCTCACGGGTGGGGAGCAGAAGATTATTTTCAATGCCAATATGGGATCTTACCTGATTATCGGTGTCCATAATTTGGATCGTAAGCAGGGAGGCCCATATTGTCTGTAGCATTTTCAGAGCTCTGGGTCTGCCGTCTCGAGGTCTTTCATTCAGGTCCCGCAGGGCTTCATAGTCTTGTTGTCCACCCCTGCAGGGACTGAGAGTCTGTCTTCAGGGCAGCCTTAAGAATACTGTTGTAACATTCAATGAGGCCTGCCCCTATTGGAGCCTTAAGAATACCATTGTAACATTCAATGAGGCCTGCCCCTATTGGATTATATGGTAGGTGGAATCACTATTCAATGTTGTTTTCTTCTGCCCAGCATTGTATCATTGCACCAGTAAAATGAGTCCCCTGGTTGCTCTCGATGATTTGAGGTGTCTTGTAGGCAGACATCAGTTTAGTAAGTGCCTTGATGGTATATGCCTGGTTTGCTTTTGGCACTGGATAGGCCTGCATTAGCTCACTTGCAGTATTGATGCAGGTCAGGGCATATCTCGCTCCTGAGACCAAGGGAGGGGCCCAATGTATTCAACCTGCCATCACTGGACAGGACTGTGTCCTCTAGCAAGATGGGCTGTTGTTTCGAGCAACAATCCCAGTCTCATCTTAGAGCAAGCATTGCAGTCTCAGCATGCCTGGGCAATGTCAGATAGCTGTATGGGCAGCCCCCATGCTTTAGCAGCTGCCCACATTGTCTTTTGTCCAGCATGCTGTAGCTTCTGATGTAACCAGTGTTCTCAGACAGTGAATTTTCAATCCATCGAACTCGGGCCACTGTGTCAGCTTCATCATTTCACAGTGACTGTGGGGGTTGGTGACCAGAAACGTGGTAGACATGTACAGTTCTGTGTTTAACTGCATTCCATGTCTAACCACATCTTTGCCCCCAGATTGGTCGGGTGTGGATAGTCCATTCTTGGGTGGCCCACTGTGCGAACCAAAGAGTGAGTCCCCAGTACACAGCCCAACTATCTGTGCAGATATTCAGTATGCCATCACTGGGTTCTGTGGTTATAATCATCCACACAGCTTGCAGTTCTGCCCATTGGCTGCTCTGACCGTCCCCCTCATTGAACCAGATCGTCTTGGTGGAGGGATGGTATGCTATTGCTCTCCACTTGCTCGGGTTGCCCTTGCTGAACCCATCTGTGTACCAGGCATCTTCAGGGATAGGATATTTCCCCTCCTAAACAGGGCTCTTCTCTGGTAGAGCGACCAATGTTCCTTTTGGTGCATCACTCTGATACATCTTTGGGCCTAGAATCTTCTGAAGTTCTTCTTTTAGTAGTGATGAAAACAGACTACTCCTCTGGCTGAGATAGGCGACCCATTGTGCCCTTTGTGCTTGGGCCACCCCCATCTTAGGAAGGTGGGTCAGATCTTTTACCCACCCCTGAATTGGCAGAGTGGTCTTAACTATGATTTCAGTTGTTTGGCCACCCCTGAATTGGCAGAGTGGTCTTAACTATGATTTCAGCTGTTTGGGTTATCAGCTCTACCACATGTAATGTGGAGTTGGCAGCCAATCATACTATATCTTTCTTCTGCTCCATGCCAGACCTGAGAGCAGAATCCAGTGAGGGGTCTGAACAAAACTCTGGTGTTGCCACAGGCCCCAGCCAAAGCCATCCTGAGTGACATGAACATGCAACTCGGCTGTGAGGGTAGGATCAAATATAACCAGTGCCTTGGCTTGTTTAACTGCCAGTTTTGCCTGTTGGAAAGCATCCTGTTCCATTGTACCCCAGTCCCATAGTTACCCTGTTTTTCATGAGTCTGTATAATGGCTTTAGCAGCTGCTCTAAATGAGGTATAAGGGAATGCCAGTATCCTAGTATACCTAAAAATTCTTGCAGCTGCTTTGGTATTGTAGGGACTGGGATTGCCTGAACTTTGTTTGTTACAGCACTGGGCAGTACTTTGGTCTTTCCTGACCAAACTACCCGTAGGAATTTTATGGACAGGCCCAGACCTTGCATCTTCTGAGGATTTATAGCCCATCCTCTTTCTTGCAAAAAAGTAGTTAATGAATCTGCTGCCTGTCCTACCGTCTCCAGTGAGTTGGGTGTCAACAGAAGATCATCAATATAATGATACAAGTTAACATTATCAGGTTTTCTCCAATTAGCCAGGTCACGTGCCACTAGATGATGGCAATGTGTTGGCAAATGCATGTACCTCTGTGGCAGGACCTGAAAGGTCCACTGCCTGCCTCCCCACATAAGCGCAAACTGATCTTGCGATTCTTCAGCAATTGGAATACTGAAGAATGCATTTGCTAAATCTAGGACACAATGGTAGGTTTTTATCTCCCTATTCAATGTGTCCATTAGGGAGGCAATATTGGGTACGGCCACATGAATAGGCGGTGTGACCTCATTTAATTCTCTATAATACACTGTCATTCTCCATATTCCATCCGACTTCCTTACTGGCCACATGGGGGAAATATATGGGCTACATGCAGGTCTTATTATGCCCACTTTTTCTAATTCCTGCACCATTCTTGTTATTTCTTCTTGCCCACCTGGGAGCCTATACTGTTTTACATTAGTAATCTGGCGTGGTTTTGGCAGACAAATAGGCACATGCTTCACATGGCCTCTCAATATTGCCTGTACTGCCCGGACACTAACGCACCTTCGTTGAAGTCTGAACTCTCCCACAATTGTCTGGAGAGCCAGACCCCATAAAATATCTGTGCCTAGGATGTAGTGTTGGACTGGGGCATTAGACACTTTATACTCCCGTGGTGGGAGACATCCAACCCCCAGTTTCAACCATGTTTGGGTGACCGGAATGGTCTGTCCCCCAATATCACCAATCATCACGCTGTCACCATTGAATTTAGTTGGATCTCTGTAAACTGATGGTTCTGCTCCTGTGTCAACCAATGCCATCACCCTCTGAATATCTTTTCGGGATAAAAAAATTGTCAGTTCTATATAGGGCCTCCAGACAGGACTGGAGGCCCCACAGGGACTAGCATCCCTTGTCACATCATAAGTTGTGCTATGGCTAAGTCTTTTATCTCTGGTGGCTCATGCATCGTGGCCCGAGACACCTGAGGAGGCTTCTTTTTTCTACTACAAACTGTAAAATCTTCTAAGTTCCATGTTGTTGTTGGGAATCTGTAATTATAATTCTTACCCTGAGTTTCTTGGGGTAATTTTGAAATGTTTGATTGTCCTTCAACTTTTTCCAAAGCTGAAGGAGGACATGATTGGGCTGGCAATCAATTTTCGCAAATTGAACCCCAACCCAGGTTAAGTCATTAAACATTTGCTTTCGGGATACCCGTATGGGTCCCGACTGAGGAGTTGGTACAGCTGGACTCCTAGTTTTAATTACTGGCAGGACTTCTGCTTCTTCTAGTTCGAATATTGCGCCTGGTTTGCAGGTGCTGTTTCTCCCAGATCGGCCACTAGTTGGGCAGCCTGTTGGACTACTGATCCTAAGGCCACTAGAGGGTTCAGTATAGAAACTAAAGTCCCATATAGATGGGAAGGGGCCTTTTGCAAGATCAAATCACTCATACCCACTGAAAATCTAACCACATCAGAGCTGTCAAATGTATGTTCATAAATTGCCTCCCTTATACTCAATTCACAGATGTAATTTTGAAGGTCTTCCATGGAGGACCACAACCCTGTATGTAACAGTATGTCCGATTTATTCGGCCATATCATACGGCATGCCACTATTAGTCAATCTATTATAGAAAGATTTTCATTGGCATAATGGATGCCCATGTATAATATCTGCCTAAGGGCAGGGTGCACAGTCATGGTGGCCAATTTAGATATTTTTGGCCCATTAACCATGAGACTTTCTGCCCCTGAGCCCCATAATCTTAATAGCCAACTTGGTACACTTTCTCTAGGCTTCCACCGGAACTGTTGTACCAGGTCCATTAACTCTGTTGCCATGTATGGCTGGGCTGTTTTATGTAAGTGAGTTTGTGCAGAGGGCTGCTGATCAGGGGGCACCCCTACTGATCTGTTTTGTATCTTTTTCATTTTTTGAGTTATAGTAGGATGGATCTCCAAGGGATCCTTTGCAAGCAGAACATCGAGATCTGTTTTAGAATTTTTATTTTCCTGATCAGCCAGGTCCATTGATTCAGGAGTCTGGTCATTATTGATTGAGATATTACTGACCTGCCCTATGTGAAAACGGAAAGTTGTTTTTTTCCCCGTCAATACAATCACATATGCTTAGAAAGCTAAGAAATGCATGTCTTGTAAATATATACATCCACAATACTTTATTTTGTAAAAGGTCTGGGGGAAAGAAGTTCTTTATGAGGTAGATTCTTGATGTCGCAGTAATGTAAAAGTGTTTTTTTCCTAGAGCGTTTTTTTTAGCTCTCTTCAGAATAACTCTTAGGTTTCATGTTCGTTCAGAAAGGATTGCTCTATTGGCGTCACAGAATTGTAGAATCACCAAGGTTAGACAAGACCTTCAAGATCATACTCCTAACAGTTTGTCTACTCAGACTTGTTATTTTAATTTTTTTTTGTGGTAGGGAATTGGATGGCTGAAGAAATAATGTTTATATTGGACCATTTTCAATGTTGCCGGTTCTTCTTTCCTAGTTCTTTCTAAACCTAACATTGATTAGAGTCAGGGAGTAAATAAAGAATAATAATTAAAAACAAAAGCAACCAAATGACCTCCCCTACGCAATACCAATGTTAAGCTTGTCTTTCATAGGAATTTCAGCCTTCTCGTTAATATATAGATTATATATTCTTATAGATTAATATAATCTATTATAATAAGATAATCTAATCTTACAGGTTCTATTCTAGAATTACTTGGGAACAAAAACAGCAGCTCCCTTGTGGACAGATATGTCCGTATCCCTCTCTGTCACAGAACTGTATAACTCACTTGTGAATGTAGTTACCTTATAGGACTACACTGGAAGCTTTTGTAGTCTTAAATCTCAGAATAACTGGCAAAGCTTCCGTTTTCCTTTCAGTGAAGTAGTGGCTGTTTTTACAAGAATTGAATGCTGCCCTTGTTCTCCAATGCTTAGAAGAGTTTGATGGAATGTTTCCCTTGTTAGTTTTCCTATTAAACTTTGTAACAGACATTCAAATGTGCATGTACTATATTTTATTCTTTTGCCTTGGGCTTATGTAAACTGGTCTTGGTGATTATTGTATACATTTTTTTCCATCCCTTAGTGCACACTGCTGCGGTAAACAGTCTTTCCTTTCACCCTTCTGGAAATTACCTGATTACTGCTTCCAACGATTCAACTCTCAAAATTCTGGACTTGCTTGAAGGAAGACTTCTGTATACTCTTCATGGTCACCAGGTGAGGAAAAGCCTTTTGTGTGAGAGCACAGAAACATGGAACTCACTGGGCAAATCTGTGCTCAAGCTCTGCATGTCACTGTTTGTGGCCGAAAGTCTTTTGAAAACTTCCTTGCTTGTCTTTTGAAAACTTCCTTGTGTTTTAAAATAATAATGATGATAATAATGAAAACCTTTGAGGTCATCACTGTTTTGGAGGGAAGGCGTAAGGGAAGACAAGGAGGTAAGACAGGAGCAGAGAAAATATGTGATGACAAAGCAAGTCAGTATGGGTTCTCACTGAGGATGAAGCCTAAGGCCCGAGGGACACCACCAGTGCTGTGCTTCAGGCTCTGACATTGCTGTGTAATCTGTTTCGCAGATCAGACTGTCTTCCTCTCTCTAAGGAGGTGCAAACAGCACTCGGCCTTCTGACATGAGTGAAGATATATGCTGTTTGTCTGACAGTAGATGTAAAATGGAGGAAATTATACTTTGAGTCATCATTTGGGCGTGTTCCCATTTTGTTCACTGACTGAATTAAATAATTGAAGGTGATAAATGCTGCCAGCTGGTTAGGTTTAACTGATTGAACTATTAGTATTATGCTGCCGGATGTGTTCCTTCTAAAGTTAATTATTATATGAATGCTTGGAGCTCTCATTTTAAATAAATTGGTTAATTTCATTGTCCATTCCGACTGGGGCTCAAAGGCACAAAAAAGCAAATGTGTTTTAAAGATTCATTTTCTTAGGGGACAAAACAAATTCCTAACCCACTTGTCTCTTTGTTATATTGAGGCTGAGTTTTGAAGCATCAAAAATATCTGGGGGAAATCACATCCTGAAGCTTTTGGACGGTTGATTCTGGGCAATAGCAACATCTGTGTAAGCTGCAGAACTAATAATTCTAGTTTCTTGTGTCTTTCTGTCTAGTGATTGCTTTGTCTGATGTCTAAAAATCCCTGAATTCATTCCGCAGCTTCTCCTGAACTGTGTATTAGTGAACTTTTCTCATTTTTGTGGTATTAGTGGGTAAATACAACAACTTCATACTTGAAGTTCTGTCTCATGGAAAGATCTGATTTAAACTCCTTTGGTCAGTTTTTATGCTGAAAGGAATGAAACAAAGATTTGAAGAGGAGATAATAAATGCTGCATATCTCAAGACATAAACTTCAACTGCATAAAACTTTCTTCTTTGGGAAGTGGTGAGTGGGTGCTAATATCAGATAAGACTTCAAAGCTTTTACCTATTGTTCTAATCTTATTTTCATATTTGTTTCTTTTGTTAATTGGCAAAGCAAAAGCTTAGGAAGTAGCTTTCTGGAAAAGGGGTGGTGTGGAGAGAGAGTGGATCTTTATGCCTTTTATACTTCTCCTAGGAAGCTATGTGGATGGAGTTTGGAGGTTGAACCTGCTTTCCATTCCTTCCTCCTTTCTGAAACAGACAGTTTAGCTTTGAATGGGAATCCAACATGGATTATTGCAAACTAGGTCCTCAGAATTAGATAATAGGAAGACCCTTTAGACTGATGATGTACTAAACTCAGAGTTTCTACAAAACGACTGTTTCTTAAATCATCTATTCAGACGTGGTGTTAAAGCCCCTCGATTTTTTTTTCCTTGCTGTTTCAGATCACTGAGATAACAGACATCAATCACTCTCTCCTAGTCATCTAACTGGTATTGGAAAGGCTTTGACAAGCAGCACAGCTAGCTGCTGTTGTAGGGTTGTACCTCTTCCATCTTGGAAACAAGTAGAAGTATAAAAGTGGCAGACAGTACTTTCTGGTCTTCTTCTAAGGGTATTACATTAAGCTGAAACGGGAATAGAACTAGTCCTGACATAATTCTGAGTTGGCTTTCACTCTGCTGATTACTGTATTATGAGGTTTTTAATTTCTGGTTCAGCAGATATATCTTACTTTTTCACTTAGCATGTTTGATATAACCTGTTCTTTGTTCTCAGTGTTGGTATATAAATGTGATTGTTTTGATTGATCCTCAGGGCTTTTTTCCTCCAGTCTCAACTGATTTCTGCCAGCATCTCCTAAGGGGCTAAAAATGAAGTGGGTGTGGATTTTTGTTGTTCATCATTAAGTAGATTTGCCTTTTCAGGGGAAGTGTAGGTTAGTCACCAAATGAACAGCCTTGAACATTCTTGACTTGTGACTTTGTGTGGGTGCCTGTGTTGGTCTTCAGTTCTTATTCTGGTTGGTATTCAGTTCTTATTCTGGCAGCTGACTGCTGCTGTGTTGTTCTGGGAAGGCTGTGTTTAAGTGGACACTTGAAGGAAAATGCCTTAGTGTCCTTTTGATGTACATTGACGCAACTGTCGGAGTGTTGGGAATTTGTTACCAGCTGATTAGCTGTAGTTTACATAGAGAGGACTGCCAAATTTACATTGCTGTCTTTTAAAGTTGTGATGGAGCTGGCCCTGTTGTAACAGAAGGATTATTACAGGCAGGAGTTTGCAGCTTGGAGCTGACATCTTACAGCTGTGAGATATCATCCTGTACCGTTCTGCATGTTTTCATTCTAGAGTGCTCTAAGCTGTAAAGTACTATTGCCTAAGCCCATACAGATGAAACACTGGTTTGGTATGCAAGTCCATCTCTGGCACTGAATCATCATGGAGGAACACAGTGTTTTGGAGCATCTAGGTAGTTGCTAGAGAGTAGTGGGTTGTAGAGCATTTCCAGACAGCTTCTGTAGTGGTATAGAAGTTCCTTGTAAATATTTAGGAAATGGCCCTTGGTTGTATGTACATATAGGAAGCCAGAAAATGCAAAGTTAGAATTCTCCAAGCAACTTGAACATGAACAACCAAATAGCTACATTCCACCTGCCTGGGTGGCATGAGTGCTCTCAGCTTTCCTGGTTGACTTAAGAGCAAGATTTTCTGAGCAGGTGCTCGGGTAATGAACATGCTGCTTACCTATCTGCTGCCTGCTCTTCATAGGTGGTATTAAGCATCTGTGCAGGCCTTGCCATCTCTGGAGGGTGTGAAGACCTTCAGGGTTGCACAGAAGTGGATCAGCCCAGGGAGAGAAGGGTGCATTATGCATTTGGCTTTTGATTAGCATTTCTGAATATTGAAAGGAAATGAGTGCTCTATTCTTCCCTTGTGTGTGCTTTCTGTTGGTGTTTTTTTGTCCTTGTTTTGTTTTGTTGTTGTTTTTTAAACTGGAGCTTTCAGGAATCCAAAAGATATTAATTACAAGATGCCAGTATGTTAGGGAAGCACAGCAGATTTCCCTTGTGCTAAGCTTACACCTTACTCTTTGCTGGGATAGTGCAGGCTTGGCTTTCTCACTCAGTATAACTGGGAAAGTCTCTTCAAAACTCGGTCCACTGAAAATTATTATCACTGGGGGCATTTAGCATGAAAACATGCCATTTACCAGTAGGAGCTCAATCCTATATACTTTTCTTAAGTTCTCTTTCCCTCTCCCTTTCTCTTCCTTATGCTTTCACTATCACTGTGCACTTTTTAAGAATCCAGTGGTTTGTATTATAAGGATAGGCAATACAGATGCTGCTTTAAGCCAGTTTCAGATCACCCAAGAAAGGTTGTAGTCACAATCTGGTAATAAAGAAGGAATCGCTTACCCATTTCAGGGCTCGCATAACATTCCAGAGGAGGCAGTCTCGAAGTAGAGATGCTTCCCTTGCAGTGGCCAGCCCTTACATGTGTTTAGGGAGCACAGGTGAACTGCTCCCACCTGTGCTTCCAGAGCTGGCTATGCCCCATCAACAGGTGTTCCATCCCTGGTTCAGGCTGTGACCCAACAGTTCCCATACACTCAACCCCCTCACGCATGAACCAATGATTGAGTGTATCAGGGTCAAACTGTCCTTTATGGTGTAATACATAAGTGCAGTCCCAATGCAGATACAGTTTGCTGTGACACTGTTGTTATTTCTAGTCATAACATGGATACAATTTTTTCATAAAGAGACCACAGTTTTCAGTTCTCTGTCCTTCTGGCTTGTTTTGCGAAAGATGTTCAAAAAGTCCATCGTTAAATGTCACTGAAGAAGACAATGTCATGTAATTCTTCAGTGATACCAGACCTCCTGCTGCTTCTGCCTCTGTCAGTCATCTCAGGGGAGCTGAAGGGGTGTTTAGTGGGTGCTGAGAGAAGCAGACTTGCCTTCTGTGGCAGGTTACATGCCATATTCCTGTCCTGCATCAGTCTCCACTTGCACAGGGGCATGTCCAGGCCTTATATACCACATCTTTTGGCTGATGATTGGATGATTTTATCAGGTACCAAAGGGTGGTTCTGATCTGCCAGAGAGAGATAATTAGGGTCCCCTTCATGGTGAAAATTGGGGTGTGTATTATGATTTCCGATGGCCACGTGCAAATTACTGGTGGTGTTACCATTCATCTTCCTTCTAATGTTCTTTCTTGTGGTGCGAGTAGTCCACACCACTTTGCCCTACTTGTACTTCCCAAGGCCAGCTTACCATGTGAGTTCCAGGTACTCAGTTCTCAGGGGCAGGGACCAGAAGATTATTTATCATTTCAACTTAGAGTTTCAGTCATATATCACAGTCCTCAGTTTGGATTCTAAGGGGGGAGGCCCAAGTTGTTAGTAACATATGCAAGGCGCTGGGTCTGTCACCTTTAGGTCTTTCTTTCAGATCTCACAGCATTTCATGTAGTCTTGTAGTTTACCCCTGCAAGGACTGGGAGTCTGTCTTCAGAACAGCCTTTGGAATACATGATGCCACTCTATCAGGCACTCTCCCATCAGATTATAAGGCAGATGGAATTGCCATTCAGTGTTATTTTCCTCAGCCCATTAGTTTAGTTAATACCTTGGTGGTTTAGGCTTGATTTGCTTTCAGCACCAGATAGGCCTACATTAATCCTCTTGCTGTGTTGACGCAGGTCAAGGCATACCTGCCCCCTTCAGATTGAGGGAGGGAGCCTGTGTAGTCGACCTGCCATCTCTGTAAGGGATGGTGTCCTCTGGCGACACATTCTGTTTCTGCCAAAGGTCTCGGTTGCATCCTGGAGCATGCTTCGCATTCTTGACATACCTGGGTGATATCTGACACTCAAATGGGCAGCCCCCATGATTTTACTGCCATCCACATTGTCTTCTGACCAGCATGTTGCAACTTTTTATGTAGCCATTGGGTGATGTTATCTGCTGGCAAATCTTCTAGCCATCTTATCCAAGCTAGTGTGTTGTCTTCATCCTTCCTTGGTGACTGCATGAGCTGGTGTCTGGATACATGGTAGGCATGTACTGTTCTACGCCTAGCCACTTTCTGGTTATCCAACCACCTCTCTCTGCCCCAGATTGGTCAGGCATGGATATTCCAATCCTGAGCGGCCCACTGTGCAACCCAAAGCTTTATAACCATCCACACTATTCTTGGCTCAGTCCACTGGCTACTCTGTCCATTCCCTGGCTGATGGAGCCAAGCGATAGGATGGTCAACATCACATCTCAGATTCTGTATATTCTGTGGTGCTCAAATGCATTTTTCTGGTTTCTCACCTGCTTTTGGTGTTTTCCTAGTAGTCCTGATCTTTTTTCCATCTCTTGCTGTCAGTAGTTTACAGGCTGGTTCAGTGTGGTTCTGTGCTTAATGGAGTGGGGGGACAAATGGACCCACACCCCAGGAAAGGGAAAAGGGGAAAGGGTAGGGAGATGGGCCTAAAAACAAAACAGTGACAACAATTTGAGGAGGAAAGCTAATTTATTAGAAAAGATATCGGAATGCAAGATAACACAATATAATACAATATAATTGGAATTGAAGCTAATAAATCAAATAAAATGAGAGAGGGAGTGTCCAAAAACTGAAGGCCTTACTCTTATGCTGAAGATGAGACAGCTAGCTGGGCTGAGCAGAAAGGGAAAAGAGCGGGGTTTTGTGAACTGCGGACAGTTTTTATTTTTTTATCTTTCCCTCTCAGTGGAAGTGTAGTGTCCCCTGGGATGTGTAGTTCTTCTGAGGACCAGGTACCTGGGAAATTGGCAGTCCATGGAACTGTAACATTAACTCTTTAACTCCCAGTACACTACATGATGTTATGATGTGGAACACCAATAACAATAAAACATAAAATTGCAAGGTCCATCTGTTTGCTGTCTTCCTCCTGTGCTGTGGAGTTACTGAAAGCAGTGTGAGCAGTGGCAGTGACTGTTCTATTTCTTTGGGCCGTTCTTTTCTGTGTGTGTGGTTTTTTTTGTTTTCTCTGTTTGTTTGTTTGATTTTGTATCTTCAGTCAATGAACTCATACCTGGGATTCTATTGTACTTGTTGCTGTCTCTGATTTGCTTCCCAGGCCTCAACACCATTCATTCCTCTTTTTTTCTCATTGTACTAGTTAGTCCATTCTAAGAGAGATTGAATAAATGTACTGGCCTGGTATATTCTCTCTTGTGGGCAGCAAAAGAAGCAATTGTACTTGAAAGAAGTTGTTCATATCCTCTAAAAATGCCTTGTTCCAGCTCCTGGCACCTTTCGTACTTTGTTGTCTGGTTCCTCTCTAGTATGAGTTAGTTTCTTCCATATTTTTAAAAAGTAAAATTAAATTAATTCTACCAGCACTGTTGACCCCACTTGTCGCTCTAGCCAACTGTCTGCCATTCCTTTGATCTCAGAGAATGTGTATCATTGAACATTTTACCACTGGTTTAATCTTGGATCCTCTCCAGACTGGCTCTTATCCCTTCTGGTATGCTGAAGGTAAAACCTTTCCTCTCTTGACTTGAATTGACTGCTGATGGTGTTTGCCCTGATACTTGTGAAATCGTCTTCTTTCCTTCACTAGTTCTGCTGGGGAGGAAAAGCTAGTCCAGAAGACTTTTTCTGTGATCATGTGATTCTTATTTATAGATAATACCCATTTATTTGTCATCTGTGTGCAAGTATGACTCCATGCTCCAAGCTTACTTCTATTCCTCCAAACCAAACTCTTGGCCTGTCTCTTCAGTATTTTTTTAGAGAGATCTATTTTTAGATCTATGTTTGAGAGCTTTGTTTTCACAGATGCTATTCCTGCTGTCTCTTGTCATGGCCTTGTCAACTGTTACAGATGCTACTAGCATCATGCTGGTCATTGAGTCATGTAATCTGTATCCTGGCTTCAGATTCCATCCCTCTAAGGCAGTGAAGGCAGACTATGTTAAACCCATTCAGAATAGTTCTCAGCATCTTTTCTTAAGGCTGCAGTTTGTTTTGTGTAATCTGATCGAACTGGATTGCTAAGACAGTGAATACTGTGTTGTTGTTAACCTTGATCCGTGGCTTCTTTTCGGAGGTGCCCAGTGACAGTACAAGAGGCAGCAAGCACAAACTGGTCCAGAGGAAGTTTCATGTGAACATTAGGAAGAACTTCTTTACTTAAAAGGCTGCGGAGCACAGGAATCCAGAGAGGTTGTGGACTCTCCTTCTCTGGAAATACTCAGATACCAGCCTGGATGCTTTCTTGTGCAACCTACTATAGGGAACCTGCTTAGCAGGGAGTTCAACTAGGTGATCGATAGAGGTCCCTTGCAAACCTTATGATTCTGTGATTCTGTAAATGGGAAAACAGAGCGGGGGAAGGAGAAAGTAATCTCTGTCTCCTGGGGATAGCCTGCACATCAATTAGAATGCTTAAGATGCTGTGCATCAGCAGAGGATTAGGTGTAATCCTGTTACCATTGCTTTTGTATGGCTTTCTCTCTCTCTCTTTTTTTTTTTTTTTTTTTTTTTTTTTGGTTTGTGTGTATTTCCGGGGCTGTAGGATGCATACAGTGTGAGAGCAGTGTGTCCTTTTGAAGATTCTCTGTGTGTCTGCTCTGCCTGACACTCCTTCCTTACAGGAGGAAATGAGTGGAATATTGATTAGTGTCAATGTTTTATGTGCTTGCTACAGCAACACATAGAACATACATAGTTTGTTATATCTGGGATATTTATGTGCTTGCTGCAGCAAGCATATAAAACATATATAGTTAGTTATATCTGGGAGGGGTGCTGTAAATATACATAGCAAATAGACTTTTTGCTTAATGTCAAAAAATCTGTAGAGGATGCTGTGTCTGTCAACTTGTTTGTCTCCCTTCTTTGAATTTATAAAAGCACATTTGGCCTTTGATATCAGTTTCTGTTTTGGGAGGAATATTTTCTGCTGTACTTCATTTTTTTTTCCCTTTCAGAATGCTGTGAGTTTGGAGCTAGTTTAGTACCTGGTTTTATGTGATTTGTATTGTACTAAATTTTGACTAAATACACTGAAATATTTATATTGATGAAACCATTTTGCAACACACTGCTGTTCTGCATTGTTACACACTTTTGTCAGTTGCTAAACACTGAATCTTAAGAGACTTAAGTGGTGTCTTGAATAGTTTCTTAACCCTCCTAACTGTACCTCAGGAAGCTGATTCTTTTAAATATAGCATCTGATACCCAGATAGACATAGGCAGTGAGAATGGTTCCTTTCTCTTACATTTTTTGCTTCATTCAGAAAACTTTCTTTGAGCAATATTGTGTAGTTCCTGCCTATGTATTTGTTCTGTTTACCTTTCTTTTGTTTTTCCATTTACTTATGAGGATATGCATTCTTGATGGTGTGGTCAGAGAGCTGCACTGTTGGAGAAAGTGAATGGGAGAAGGTGGCATAAGCACACTTTGTCTCAGCTGATACATGGCAGTGTCTCGTTTGAAATATCTGTAGTAATTAATGCTGAATTAGTTGTACAGGCTTAGTCACGCTAATGATTGTGCATGTACTTTGGCAAGATTTCTACAGAATGAGATGTTTCTATTAGAAGGCCTAAGAAACCTTTTGAAATTGCTTCAGATGAAATGATAGCATGGAAATATCTTCCAGTGTTTTTTAAGAAGTCTAGAATTCCTAATTGAAATGCTGGTTTTGCTGGTATAATCTTGTGCCAGCATATCTGAAGGCAGGAAGGACTGTATGACACAAAGTGCAGTGAGTGTAGTGCATTCATCCCAAATGTAGTCACTGTGTATTTGTCAGGCTTCAAGATTTATAATGAAGAGTTCATCTTTTTTAAAAACAAAGAGAGAGGAAAAAAAAGGAAAACAGAAATAAGCTGTATATGAAATTCACATCCAGAGCTCTTTGGGAAGACATGAGCTTCTATCAGTAAGCTTCTATTAGGACAGTCCATTCTTGTAGTAAAGTAATGAGAAGCTTCTTACCTGTCTTCTTAGATACATACTTTTACTTGAAAGAAGATAACTCAAAGTGTGGTGGAGTTTTCTTGTTGTAGTAGTGGTGATTTTTCTCATCATTTTTCAGTCTGCCACAAACTCAACTTTCTTTCTCAGCCAGCTTGGCCATAGGCATCCTCTGGAAATGTTTGTTTCAACCTCTGCTCGTTCCAGCTTTGGCAAAAGCTCAGGCTTCAAACAGTGCAAGGTAGTGGGTCTAGCAGTTGACATTAAGAAAAAAATAGAAATTGTCTGGATCCTTGCCCGTATATTCTGACTAGAACAGTTTGTCTCTTGTGCCTGTGCTTGAACACACTTAATGTTTCCCAGTTTTGTTTAGCTGGCTGCCTCATCCTTCCCATGTATTTCTTCCTGTAGGATTGCTTAAAGATTGGAAACATGTTAAAATAAATTTGTGGTGTGAAATTCATGCTTTTGCTTAAGTAGTACTTCAGCAATCAGCAACATGTAAAGACTCTCAGAAATGACTTCCCAAAATGAAAGGCTTCTTCAAAATGTGCTGTGCTGTACAAAGGTGGGATCCTGAAGACATTAATTTGTGCACCTCTTCCGTAAATCTATTAAGCAAGAGTCTGTTTTAAGCTAGTCTTCTACACTTAATGTGACAACTACTGTCACACTGTAGCTTAACAGTGGCCAACTACAGTGTTGTACGGTGTGCCTGCCTGCTTCTTGCACTGTCCATTGCTGCTGCAGTTGCCCATTTGTTGCTTGGCTGCACAGCCCATATGTGAGGGGGTGTGAAGCATTGCTGCCTCCAGAACTGTACTGTAGTACTCCTTAAATTGAAGCTAATGTGCAAAGACAGATACGCTCTGCTGATGCTGCTCCACCTGCCACTCTTCTGCCACCTTTTCTTCTTTGCAGTGGTGCTCAGACAGCCTTGTCCTTTTCTTCCTCCTGTGCTGAGAACTGTGGGCCTGTTTGTTATGGACCTTGATGACCAGGTCTCCAAGAGAACGAATAATTATATCCTGCCCTGAATCCTGTGCAATCAGTTATCCCAATTGTACAGATTCCTAGATTGGAAATTCTTCTAACCTTGGCCAGATTGATTGATGCAAACTGATTGCATTGGTTGATAACTGCTCAGGCATGATGTGATTTCATGGTGAGCTGGCAAGATCTTCTGTAGTGAGCAGTCTGCATGTAATATATAGAGAAGTCCATGGGAACACATGGTGGCTGTGGAAACAAAACCTTTTCTATCATAATAGAACTGATTGCTTTTCACCTCTTGCATCTAGCACAACCTGTTGTTGTTTTTATCGTCATCAGCCATGTGTTTTATGCTGTCCCTTAATGGCAGCTATATATTTTTGAAAGATGGGCTGTTGAGGTGTTGCATGGAGGGAAGGTGCTATTTTCCATGGTGATTCTATTGTTCATAGCAGTCCATGAAATGTGTTCTCTCTTGTTGTCAGTCTCCTGAAGATTTGGGGTAACTCTTGAAGTTCTGGACCCTGCAGCTATGCATGATTATGTGGAAAATCTTGGTTTAGTGGTTTTTTTTTTTTTCACATTTCTAGTATTGATGGTGTGAAGAGGAGCTTGAAAAACATAGGCACTAATTGCCATGTCTTCAGAGATCATGTGGAATCATCATCCTTTTAACTTTTTTTTTTTTTTTTTAAATAAACCCTGTATTTTTATGGGGCATGGTGAATGATTTCTGAATGCTCAAGACTTGTCAGTAGCGGGTGTATTTTTTTTCTAACTGTCAGTGCACCATTTGATGCAGCATTACATGTATCGATATGATTTGAAACCATCTTTTTCCTTTTGAGCCATCCCTTCAGGTGTGTCACTTCAGGTGTGTCACTGCCCATAACAAACTCAGCATTTTCACTACTTTTTAAAAAATGAAACTGAACTTTAGGAAATGCTAATTCTAAGAGGAAAGGGGATGACTGAGGGTGAAAAAGGCGAAGCCTGAAGTTGTAAAACCTGACTTGTTCCTCACACCATCTTAATGCTATGCTGTGGCTGTGCAAGGACCTGCAGCTTAAACTGAGAGAAAAGAGGGAAGTATACAGGAGGTGGAAGCAGGGTTGTGTATCCGGGGAGGAATACAGGGCTGTTGTCTGTGTGTGTAGAGATAGGATTAGGAAAGCCAAGGCACAGATGGAGCTGAAATTGGCGAGGGATGTGAAAGATAACAAGAAGAGGTTCTACAGGTACATAGGCATGAGGAGACGGGCCAAGGAGAGTGTTCCCCCTCTG
>PPHD01006058.1:1485-20464 GCA_002909625.1 Bambusicola thoracicus
GCATGTGGCCCCAGTCCTTCCAATTTTGTATCTGCTGCAGACAGGAGGACAACACTCATAACCAGGACCAGATGCATGTCCACTGTCCCATCTGCAAGATAAAATGAGATTAAATGAATGTAGATGTAAAACAGCCACTAATTAAAAGAGTTGCTGGAGTGAAATATGCCACGTGCCTTATAGAACAGCACATAGTTGCTACCTTTGCATGGCTGCCTTAGTACTGACTATTGCAATCTGGACAACTGGCAAAAGAATATTCAATTTATCCATGAATATAAAAAACATCTACTGGCACCAGTTACTTTCTTAGTAACGTGCAAATGGTGATCATTACATTCCTGCACTGAAAGTATCAAAACGATTAAAACCCATCACCTCATAATGAGTATCACCCATCACGCCATGTTCTTGCATTCAACACTGTGCCCACTGTTCAGGCATGGGTGTGAAGGAAGGAAGCGAGGTTTGCTTCTAGACCTGCTATGCTGAGTGAAAACATGAGAACTTCCATAGGACTAAGCCAACTTATCTTAAGCTTTCACACTGATTGTTGTAAGAATGTAGGCCTGGGCACTGGGCTGTGTGGAATCATTTTTGGTATTACTAATGTATTTCTTACTATTGTTCTTCAAATTATATATAAAGTTAAACAGATTTTTAAAATTGCTTTTAAAATACTCCAAGGTTTAATAAATCTTTGAAACTATGGGCACTAAGATCTAAAAAAAGAAAGAAATGCTGAATTTCAATTAAAAGCAATCCAGAGTACTCACAGTTTTAAAAGGGAGGAAGAATGACAAGTGTTTGTAATATGGACCACGTCTCCATCCCAGTGGCATCAACAGATTTTGGTTATTAACTTTTGAAAGGAGGAAAGCACCTTATCTAAGAATCTCAAAGGAAAAAAGCCCCTGAAATTATCCCATCATTTCACAATCAATAAGGCAAAACCAGAGTGTGCACAAGTTATTTATGATTCCGTTGTACCATTATAACACCGTGCCTCTAGCGTGAGAATAAAGCATTTCTAAACACCCAGTGATTCACGTGAGCCACAAACCAAGTTTCACATGCCCAACAGAATTTTTTATTTCTGCTTATTATTTAATATAAACTTATGTGTGAGACATTTCCGGCTTTCATGTGAAAAAAATAATTCTGAAGAATAATACCGTCTTCCTGTACTCTACTGCAAAATTGTGCTGGACTTTTACCCGAGCTACCTGAGTGGTAAGGAACGGTGTACTCCAGCCATAGGAAATTCCCAAGCACAATGCAGCACAACTCCTGCAAGAAGGGGTCCTCAACTCCAGGACATTATGCCAGTCTGCTTACAGAAAGGAAGCATGCAAGAACAACTCAAGAACAACTCAAGACAAACAGTGAGTAATTGCCTAACTAAAGAGAAAATATCTACTCCCCCAAACAGCTGCTGAAGACCCTCAGGAATATCTTTGTTTAAAGAAGTTTGACGAAGTCATCATATCTCTCTGCATTAATACATCAGTGCATCTGTACTTTGGGCTACTATGGAGGGGAATCATTTTAGCTCAGAGCCAGGAAATAAAAAGGTAGTTTAACAAATAGTGGGTAAGAGAGCAAGAAGACAGGCTACGTTCTTCATGTAAATCAAAGTTGTTCCAGAAAGACTTAGAAAGAGAGGTTGCTATTTGCAACTGGGAGTCAACTGAAAGTTAATGGGGACACTGCTAAAGATCACAGACAAACGGCTACTGTACTTTTAATGAATATTTTATTCATGTCACCTCTAAACTAGTTAAATTCGATAGGATGATAATGTAATGCAAAATGGCTTCCTCCCCAGACCATTTCAGGTGGAGGGTAGATCAGAATTTAATTTTAGGGTAATGCCAGGTCAAAATTAAATTTAAAAAATTATGGTTTGAAAGCAATAAATCTAAAGTGACCAATGGAAAAAATATTAAGTTAATGAGATGTGCAAGCCATTTGGAAAACCAGATATATTACAGGACATATATTTTTCTTCTCTGGAAACAGGCCATTTTAATACCTGCTGATAGGGATGAAAGTGGAGAAAGGAGAAGGGGCACTCTTAAAGCTACTGCTATCTGGTCTTGATAAAGTTATGAAGATAAATGCCAGAAGTTCAGAAATGGGCATATTCATCATTTGATCAGCAAGCTTATTAAAAACTTAAGACCCCTAAATTCTCTTTCAGGTATCTTAAATATGTCTTCTGCTTTTTAGAGCACTGTCACTCAGATACATCAAAGAAATGGTTCAAAAAATAGGAAGATACAGCTTAATAAGCCTTAATGCTTAAAGAAATCAGGCTTGGATTGTGTTGGCAACCCATTTCCCCCTGAGTCTCATGCCTCTCCTTTTGTCTATCCATCCTGGAGCTGGCACACATGAACACACAATATATATACAAGGGATCTCCCAGTTTAAGTCTGCTATTGTTCAGCCTCAACAATCCCATGGATACCATGATTCTTGAATCATTCTCCTTCCTCAAAGGAAGGTGGTCCTATAGAATGCCCATGCTAAGGGACAGCTGAAGCAGTAGTTTTCAAAGGAGACAGGGAAACAAGGTGGGAAGGCACAAAATAAACCCAAGGGACGGGTCTAAGGCAAGAAAGGAAGTGCGAGGAGGGAAACGTGTAATTTATACAGCACTTCATTCCTGTTCAAATTCAACATCAAAAGGATACCCCCGGATAGCATGCCAGAAAATGGATGTTGTCGGATCTTTCTTAAGCTTAATTATTTCTACTGAAAGATCACTGTCATTTGTAGATTGCACCAGATCTGCAAGAAGCCTCAGGTTCTACCTTTGCTGCTGGCTGTCTATCCACCCAGAGTTACTGCTGCAGCTGTTTAAGTTTAAGAAGGCATCAAGACTTCAGGGGTAGGTCAGGCCAGTACAGAAGCCACGTGTAGGGACAGCCATTTAGAAGGTCTTCCACTGAATGAGATCCAGGAGTAAAGAGGTAGGAAAACTGAGCTGTTCTGAAGGAGGCAAGTTCAGTTCAAGCAAAGAGATGAAAGGAAATCATAGAGTCATAGAATCATTGGAGAAGGAAGGGACCCTAAAATATCATCTAATCCAACTCCCCGGCAGTGAACAGGGACATCTACAGCTCAGCCAGGTGCTCAGAGCCCCGTCCAGCCTGACCTTGGGTATCTTCAAGGGCGGAGCACCCACCACCTCTCTAGGCAACCTGTGCCAGTGCCTCACCGGCCTTATTGTAAAAAACTTCTTCCCTATGTCCAATCTAAGTCTACCCTCTTTTATTTTGAAACCACTTCCCCTTGTCCTGTCACAACTAGACCCTGCTAAAGTGATTGTCTCCTTCCTTCCTACAGCCCTGGTTTAGATAGTTCTGAAAGGCTACTCTCAGGTCTCCCCAGAGCCTTCTCTTCTCCAGGCTGCACAGCCCCAGCTCTCTCAGCCTGCTCTCATAGGAGAGGTATTCCATCCCTTGGATCATTTTTGTGGCCCTCCTCCGGATGCGCTCCAAGAGGTCCACATCTCTCCTGCACTGAGGATTCCACATCTGGATGAAGTGCTCCAGGTGAGGCCTGACCAGAGCAGAGCAGAGGGGCTGGATCACCTCCTTTGCCCAGCTGGCCATGCTGCTTTTGATGCTGCTCAGAATACGGTTGGCTCTCTGGGCTGTGAGGGCACATTACTGGCTCACGTCAAACTTGCTATCCACCTGTACACCCAGACCTTGCATTCTGCTTTGTTGAAACTCTTGAGGTTTTCCTGGGCCCACTGCTCAAGCCTGTTCAGGTCTCTCTGGATGTCACTCCATCCTTTGGGTACGTCAAGCCCACCACACAACTTGGTATCGTCTGCAATACTACGGAGCATTTTTGTTCAACTGAAATAGAGCTTTGATAATGTAAATATGAATTCTGCTACCAAAAAAGAAAATGCAAACAGGGAGTTTCCAAAATGGAAAATCTATCTGATCCCAAGTTGTTTCTGGATATTCTGGTGGCAGCACTGCATCTGCTTATGCCAAGCATGTCTGCTTCTTCTTTTTTATTTGGACATGCTGCGGTAGCCCTGCACCGGTCAGTCTGACATTGGCCTGGGATATGTCTGCCATCCCAGGGATCCCCTTCCTGACCAATTTCAGTGCAAAGCAAGAGGGAAGAGTGCCTTCGCACCTGCTAAGATGGCATCAGATGGCCACAATGCTTCAGCATTTACAAAAGCAAGACAAAGAAATTTTGGATAGACTCTCAGGCATGTGTTATTTCACAGTGTGGACGTCACTTTCCCCTCTGCATAGAAATGAGAGAAGGCACTAGACTTCTTCAAAAAGGAGAGAAGGCTGTGAGGATGAGTCCCACAGTAACATAAATTCCAAGGATTGTGTAACACTGAGTGGTTGTGCTCCATGCTGAGCTTCTCATTATCAGGACATAAATTGTTCTGATTTGTTGTTCTTGCAAGACAGCTCACTGATAAGGTTAGAATAGTCATCAGGACTATAGATTTTTGTTATTTTCCCTTTTTCTTTCTTTCTTCCTTTCTTTCTTTTATTTTTTATTTTTTGCATGAATGCCAGCTTTAAGCAATCTTTTCACAGAGTTCACTTTGATAATCCTTTTCAAGCTTTTATTTAGACTCTTTAAAAGAGAAAAAGAAGCAAGAATGAATTAGAAACTGGAAGAACACAAAGAAGCTAGAAAGAGAAGATCAATAACTCACATACCCAGCAGTAAACAAACTGGAACAATTACAGCGAAAGATGGTTATTGATCAATATCAGAAGCAGTTCATATGCTGGCACCTCTCCTTATACCAGACCTCAATAATATTCTTACTTTCTCATAACAGAACTGTATCCTACAGGTTTTATTACCAGCAAGATTTTAATCCCCTTATATTAATGAACAATACCTGCATAATACTTTTTAAGCAGACTTTATCAGTAGATCTTCCAATCAGAGGACTTTTGACCGCCCAGTGCCTCATGATAGAGACTGGAAGCTGAGCTGCTGGAAGCTGAGTTGACCTCCCTGAGGCCAAGGGCAGGGGCAGACCCTCAGTCCTGGGCTCTTTGTCTCCTGGCAATGCTAATCCTTGGAGATTTTCACAAGGAGGGGGCTTTTGTTCTTTTTCCTTTCCCTCTCCACTTTGCAAGTGTTTGTTTCACAAGCACACAGCCAAAGCAGTTCAGACCTGCACTTGCTGGCAGAAGCCAAGGACACGAGCACAGTGCAGAGACTTTACCTTGATATAGATCTGCTCACTGTACTGCAAGAGGTATCAAGGTTCACAATGCTGGTACGAGTCATCCTCCCTGTTGTTTGTTTGGTCTTCCTGGTTGTTTTTTTCCACGCTGCCTGGATGATATCATGGTGTTCAGTTCTTAGCAAGCCAGGAACATTTGCTTCCTCTTTCCCTTGTCTGTAAAACCATCACTCATGTTTTACCCAATTATGTGAGCCAGAGTAGAATTTAAGTGGAGGTTTGTAGGTTTGATGTATCAGCACCAGCAAAGCGCTCCTTTCCTCATGCAGCCCATGTGAAACTGCTCCCTCACAGATATCTGGGTTTTATCTATTTAAAGTAAAGTTCATAATATGTAAAATAAGCTATCCTAAACCAGGCTCCTGCCAGTCTGTGTGTCCTCCCCAGGCACAGCTAACTTGAGCAAACAGGGTAGACAGACACCGATGCTGAATTAACTACAGTCTCAAGATACTTTTCACTCTCTCCGTGACCCAAATACAGTGTTATAACAGTTCTCATACTGTGCACATGAACATCACTAAAGATTTGTTTTACTGAGCATGTTAGTAAGAGCTCCAGAGCGGGATCCACACCCTGGTTCTGATGGGCTGCATCACAAGCCATGCCTTTTTTTTTTCTCTCTCCCTTTTTTAAGCATCCACAGTAGCTTTCCGTGTTAGTTTTCATTCTGATCCATCCCTCTGCTGCTTTGACATTCTGGTGCTCTTCAAAATTCCGTTGCTGATTTCCTTATAATCCTTACACAAAATGGACAGTATGCGAAAGGAAAAAAACCACCTGGCAAAGTTGCCAAAAGAGCAATTCCAATCTAATTAGGAGTTCATCGTACTTCAGTGAAAGCAGCACAAACACTGTTAATATTCACTGCAGCTGCTTTGTCAATAACTCCCAGTGAATCCTCCAATTTATAAGAGAAATCAGGAAGCTATTGGATTCTATGACACTGATAGATCTATCAGTATTCATTGCCCCTATCCTCCGCAACACGAGGCGCAAATGCCAATAGCTCTAACAGTCCCTTAAATGCTGAAGGATCATTATTAAAGTGTGCTTGGCATCCCTGGTCATTAATTATAATCTTGTGCACATATGCAGTGTGATTGCAGGAAATAATCAGCTTTGTCTGCCAAATTGGCAACATTTAGAAACTAATTTGTTATGACACACCATCAAAGATATTTAAACAACAAACCCAAAGCTCTGCTGCACTGCGCGCACTGTTAAAATATCAGATCGCATCATTAAAAAATAGTTAACACATCCGAGGGGAGGTAATATTTATCCTTGAACCTCGGTTCAAGTGGAGCGTGCAGCAGGAGCGGCGTGCTTCCCTCTCCCTTTGCAGAGTGCCGGGGGACGAGGACTGCGGGCACGCAGCGCTCGCTGTCAGTCAGCAGCTTGCAGCGCCCACTGAATAAATGTTTGCCAAGAGCAAAGCTTGCCCAGGGCTGCCACGCTTCTCAGGATGGCTGTGGATTCACTGCGAGACTTTAGACTCGTCTTTATCTGTCTGATTTCTTTCTTGCCCACCTGGCCCACGCATGGCTGGCTGGAGGATGCGGTCTCCCATCTCGGCCGCATGGCCCTGCCCAGCCCCTCTTCCAGCTTCTCCCCCCCTTGCAGCCTGCCATGCTGGGCAGGAGCTGTGCTCTGTGCTTCCTTGTGACTCGGTTTCCCCACGCTGATCAGGACGAGCGCAGTTCTTGTAAACTAGCTGAAGGAAACAGAGGGCTTGCTGTACAAACCCTTTGTGCCCACGAAGAATGCAAGTCCTGCAGAGCTAGGACTTTTCTCCGGGCAGAACCCTCTGAGGCAAACCAGAGAGCCCTGGCACAGGCCTGCTGCCAAGCAAGTCCCATGGCTGCTGATACCCAACCTTGGACCACTGCAAAACTAACATCAAAGCTGCAGTGATCACACTCACCCCAAGAAGCAGAAGACGGGTTTGCAGAAGACAGGGGTTGAGCTCTGAATCCGTGGGTTTTTGGCACAAAATACGTTCCTACACACTGAGAATGCAGCAGTTAGAGAGTACAATAAGCTGTGCAAAGCAATAGCAACCCAGTGAGCTTTACCACTTCCAGCTCTCTGAAACTGGACCTTGCAACAGAGCAGTTCAATTCAATTCAAGACTCTCACGTACATCAGAGGGTGCACACTTCATCACACTGTGTGCACGCACAACATCATTTCTTTTTCTCAGATCTACAGTCAGAGCATTAAAATGTACATCAAAATAAAACTAGAAAATAGATATCAAGCTATGCTTTGGTTCAGGAAGAATAACTCCCTTTTTTTTCCCCCTACGGATAAGAATACTTTAAAACTGATAAAGCACATTGTTTTGTAAAAGAAAAGAATCATTTCTAAATTGAAATACGGCCACAGTTCTTATTAGGAAAGCCCGTAAGGCGGCTGTTTCCATCAGAGAGAGAGGCTGAAACTGCATATTTTCCTGCAGTCTTTCCTGCCACTTCTTCCTCCCGTGCTGCTTCCCTCAGAGTATTTTATTGCTTCTGTCCCCATCCATGCCAGGAGTCCATCGGTCCAGTGAAGGCTGAGGATGGAGAACACAAGAACAGCCGAGCGCAAAGCACTTAAACCAACATGATTCCTGTAGTAATTACTGCGTTTACTACAGGAGATGCTACTTGAGCAGAATATTTTATTTAGTTGACGTGATGACTTCCTACTCCTTTCCAATGTTTTCTCCCAATGCAGCGTTCTGTATTACTGAAACTGCAGCTAAGAAATCACAGTTTTGTGCAGATCGACTTCAGCAGACTCTCAACTGCTGTCATCAGCCACTGAACCAACAGTAACATCTCTTTTCCTTTCTTTCTCATGGTGTTTTGTAGCGTGTAACTCATCTCAGAACAAAGTCTTCTGAAATGCTTGAAAAGAACAGGTAGTTTTCTCCCTAACTTAATTAATATTGCATGCATTTCTTGAAATCCATGCTTCCCAAGGACACTTCTTGAAACAGGAGATAATATAAAGATCTCAAATCCATCATCATCAAAATAGAAGCTATATGAAAAGGTGCTTCAAACTAATATCTATTATATCAACATTCCTTTTGTTCCCCCACATTTTCAAAGAAAAACAATAGCTACAGACTTCTAATTATCTCCTTAATAATAAGGTAAACACTTTCTAGACAACTGTATAGATTTCTCTACAACATTAGATTTAAACTTCTCTATTTTCCTGTCTGATTGCACAGGAAGAGATGAGAACAAATTATAACCCAAACCATCCCCAAACAAGGACATCGGTTAAAGCTCATTTCCTTCGTTGTCACAACACCTGTAGAGATAAAATGTTGAGCTTCCCATTAGGATAAGCATTAAACCAAAGCTTTTCATATAAATGGTGGTAGATCACAAAGGTACCCTACTGTACGGAGGTTTTAATACAGTGTTCTCAAAATAAGCAGATAGAGTGTTCATAATGCCTTTTAATAAGGACACATTTTACCTTGAAAACTTCTATTAGAGCGTACCCCATAAAGGGCAAGATGTAAATTAGATATAATAATATGGCTACAATTATTTTCTTCTTTTTCCTGTTTTGATAGAAGTAATTCAGCATTTACATAAAGGCCTAAAACACTGGCCTTGGAAACAATGCCTTCTCAAACAAAACATTTCCAATTAAATGTCTGATGCACAATGCCTTCCTGCTGTGGACTGAAGCCAGCATGGTGCACATTAAGAAGAGCCCCACAAAGCCTGGAGCTGGGGCATGGTGCCTGTTGTGTATGGACTTCACGTGGGAAGGACAGTAGCCATTGTCCTTATGTGTTCCATCAGGTTCACAATGGAAAACGAAACGCCTCAAGAAACAAAACGAGTATGGGAGGGATTTAATCCCAAATAACTCTGGCCCTGCTGGGCTCGTTTTGACACTTGCTCACAATCTGGAGGGAAGATACCAAGGTGCAGATTGCATCAACCCTTCCAGCAAAGACACAGATTCTGCTTGTAATTTTGCTCCCTCTTGTTGACACATTCTAGGTACCAGAGCAGCTGGTGACCTGTTGGTAGGTGATCAGCTCACCTGGGTGGGTTCATCTCAGCCAGCTCCGTGCACTGCTTCTGTAGCATCCTGATGCTGATGGTACCTAACCAACAGACCTGTTCCTTGTCATGGCAGACAAACTCTGGTCTGGTTCATGCCAGTAAAAACAAGAAATAATTACGGGAATGGTCTGAAAGTCTACCCCTTCAGCAAATAACAGCTCTCCCCACAGGCACCATTATCCTCACTCCTACACGCATACCATCCTCATGTATCCCTGAGTATTCTCTGATGGGAAGGTGTCGCACTGTTCCTGAGGTCAGCACTCCCTTTTAATTGAAGTAGGGGCAAGTGTGATGTGGTTAGCACATCGTGACCCATTTGGCACAATAAGCTTCTTGGGCTGACATCATGAACACTTTCACATACATATCCTATCTCACCCTGAATAAATAAGAAAATTAAAACTCAGCATCCCATTCTTTCAATTCTGTTACTGCCAGTGACACTTACCCTTGGAAAGATAACACTTATCTAGTTAGTTCATAAGGCATTTGGGAGAATTATTTACTTGCTATACCAAAATTAATTACTTGAAGTGCTGCATAATGGATTGGTAATATTTTCCTCATTGTCACCATCATTTATTTGCTGAAGAAAATAAATATGTTGAAGAAATAAGATGGGCATCATTCGCAAGCTGTACAGCTTTCCAAATTCAGAAATAGAAGTCATTGTTCTCCATGGACAAAACAGTTTTCAAAGAGATGTGCAAAATGGAAATGTGTTCATCTCTTCCCAATGCTAAAGGGTAGTCTGAAGATGGAAATGAAGCATCCTCTCCCTGTACTTTTGTGTGGGCTCCAGGAACTACTTAGTGAAAGTCACACAGAATTAGCTGCTCCATTTCAATAACGTGTATTAAATGCTTTTATATTTAAAATCTAGAATTTTAAAAGTCTTTGTCTTGCTCCAGGAATCCTAATGCCTATTTCTTAGATCCTTAGGGAAATTAGGAAGCTACTAGACAAGTTAATGCTTTGAAGCTGTAATTTAAAAGGTTTAAAAAAAAAAAAAAAAACTTTTTTTTTTTTTCCTTAAGAGCTTGGCATATTTTAAACAGAAAATTGTAATAATAATTATGGATATATTGACCTCTCTGCACTCCTTGGCTGGCCACTCAAGTGAAGTAGAATTTAAGCAGCTCCCTGCGGGATTCCGCCAGCTTCCCACGTTGCCATGCTGTGGCACTGCTTGCACTCCTGCAGGCTGCCTAATGCTGCCTTACATCTCCATTCCCTTACAGAAACGCTTCCCCAGACCAGTTGGATGCATCTGCTGAGGAACTGGGTGGGTGTGTGACACGCAGCCAGCTGCAGGCCTGGCTGGAACAATGCAGAGCTTCTCCCCGGGGCAGCGTCGGCAGCCTTCCTGCTATCACTTACTACGCCAATGGTGGTAAGTGCAAAAAAGGCTTCGGGGCTTTAAGTGCATCATTTAATTTTTCACTTGATAAAAATGGACTGGCTCCATCTGTGCCATAATCTGCACTGCTGCTCTCCTTGCTGGAGCTCTCCGAGCCTTTGGATGCGGCAGGATGCCATCCAAAAGTCCCATTATTTGATATCAATGCAAGCTTGAAATCAGTTTTGAGTTGGGCCCCAAAGATGTGACTCTGAGAACACCACAGCACTGCAGGGGCACATCAGAGTGTGATAGTGCCCTGAACAGTGCTTTTGCCAAAAAGGAGCTCCTTCTCTGCAAAACAACTAAACCTGAGGCACCACTGAATGACATTCGGTGTCGCTTTACAGACAGGGAAAGTATCAAAAACTTGGGCATCATTGCAATAAATAATCAGAGAAGTTTTGGGGAAATACCTGATAATCAGATTTCTTACGCAGCTTTCTTTTTTCCCTTTTAGCAAGGAGCCTCTATGCCTCAGCCTGTAGCTGGAAATGTAGAGACTGAGTTGGAATACAGAAATGAAGTGCAACTGAACTCTGAGTTCTGAGCTCGGCACTAAGCCTGTTTGCTGCAACTTACAGCTCACTGCTAAATATCTGGTATGTTTTTCCAGGATAAACCAAACTGAAAAGGAAAGATACGTGCAAATATGAGAATCAATCATGGGTTTGACACTCTTCTCAGTCTAACTGATGCAATTGAGGTGTTCTTCCACCAAAATCCTACACTTGTGCTGTCAATGCCAAATAAAGAGCTCACATTACTTTCAAGTGTAAGAACATAGTTCACAATAAAACACACTTTGGACTGAAAAACTGCACTTACAACCAGGCTGAACCACCCAGAAATCAGCCTCTTAATGCTCTTCCTCCAATTTGAATGTCAGTCCTCTGCACAAGTAATCCCCATTTAAGTCAATAGATTTACCGCCATAAAAGATAAAGTGTCATCCCAGAGGCTCCACTATGTTTATGTACATAAAAACAGAGAAAGATTGAACGAGCGTGCTTTTCTTATCCCTCTTACATCCTCTCACCAATGCACAGAGGCATACAGCATCCTTCCAACTCATGTGGCAGTCCTGGCAAAGCAGGCGGTTGCCTGGACGCAGGGATAGCGGAGCTGGCTGCGTACTCTGCAGCAGATCCAGAAGTGCCACAAAACGCCTGCAGCCTTTTGGGACACTCAGAACCTTTTTAAAAATAAATACGCCTCCTAACTCAAAAGAAGCAATTTACATAGAGATCTATTTCCCAAATATCTCCCTGCTTCCTGAAAGCAGAGGACAGAATTATTTCCATGGATGCATTGCTGCATGCCTTATTCATAACCCGATTTGCAAAAGCAAAGCTGGAATTTAAAAGCAATCTAGATACATTTGACTATCTACAAAGATAATGAAGTGTTACTTTTATTGTTAGCAGTGCTGCTAAAAATGAGATGTTTGGTGATTCAGACCTTTTATACAAAGAGCCCACAGCTTGCTCATGTGAATCCGCTTCAGTTTAAGCAGTACTGACAAAACTATTTAGCTGCTTCGATGGTTTTAGTCCTCAAAACACAGAGACATGGAGCACCTTGAAATGAATCTTGATGAGTCTGTTTTTGCTCTGTGGCGGGGCTGCTATCTTCTCACATTCAGTGCCAGACATAAAACTTCCTGTGCCTCTGCTGCTGAGGAGAACAGTAACAAACGATGACAAGCTGATAGGAAAAAAATGGTTTCTAGCACTTCAGGACAGTTCATTGGCTTAACATCACAACACACGTACTGAAAATGCATGATTTGCAGTCAGAAAGCAGGGTTTTTTTACTGTTTAGAGAAGGGAAGAGAGCTATGCTCATACTACCAAGAAGAGGTTTTAATCTTTATTATCATAAAGGATGAAATGTCCCTGCAGAGAAAATGTGAAGTGGTGAAGGGAAGTCTCTAAATGAAAACTCCTGCACTTCTTTTTTTCTTGCTAACTGCTTGGAAAGCTCTTACTTTGGCTGCACAAATGTTCTGCTCCAGGAAGGCAGAGCTCAGCATTATGGCTGGAGGGATGGAGTCCTCTCTAGCAGCTTAATACCAAATCATATGATTTAAGATAAGAAAACCACAAAAACTTTAAAGCAAACACAGGTCCCCAAATGTGGGATTTTTTGAAAGGTGCTCAAAAAAAAAAAAAAAAAAAAAAAAAAAGCCAGTGTTCAGTACATAAAATTATAAGTTCATATGCAGAATACACACACACAGATATGCACATGTATACATACACACCGCAAGCATGTACATATACACAAATATATGCACGTTTGTTACACTTGCTAGTAACTACTGTATAGGATCTCAGTCTGAGGTCAAAGCTTCCTAATAGCAGGCATCAAGCAAGGACGCAACACTTCAAAGAGTGCTTGTATGCGATGTGTAGGGCAACACATGGCATGTGGTTACATACAGACCAAGTGGAGAGAGAAAAATATCTGATAACACTGGTCGGACGGATGGACAGGGGCCTCTGCCAGTTGCCTGGCTGCTGCTACATTTGTATGTAATGTCTTATAGGAGAAAAATAGAGCAGTCCTGTGACAGTATGAGAAGGGCTCTTCTTCAGCACGATACAGAGTTAGTTAGTTAGTGGATCTCTCATTCACCAGCCCTTAAAAAACCCCAAACAGTGTCTACATCTACACCTTGCAACTCCCTTTTAGCACAGCAAATCGTTCTGTTGCAGAGAAGTGTTTCTCATAGAAGTGTGAAGATGCTGAACCCTTCAAAAATTATACAGTAAATGCAGCAAAGACTGTAAAAATAGCACCGTACCACAGTACTGACAACTGGTCCTCACTACTGGCAGTTCGTTATCTGATGATGATCCTGGTGCTCACAGTACGCATCCTTTCTGACTCGTTTGATAAAAAAGCAAGACTAACAAGCCATCTAAAAGGCAGGGGGCAGATGTGAACATCAGGCTGAAATGCAGTTCGTGAGATGGGAAAACATCAACTTATACGTCAACTATTTTAAATCAAAGCATGAAAACTTGTGAGTTCTGTTTAAACACGGGGACATTTCACTCTGCTGATCAGCTAACCTGTCTCTGTCTGAACTGTATCGGAAGCCTTCCCTATAATCCCATTTGTTCCTATTTGTTCCTTTTGCTAATATTGGCCTTTTTAATCTCTCTTCATTTGGAAGCACCGGCCTTCCCAATACCTTTAACCATCCTCATTGCACTTTCATTGAAATCAATGGGGCTTTGCAAATTACCGTTGTACAGCTGACTCCATTATGCCCATTACAGATTTAAAAACATGATGACAAGAAGCTAATCTGTATGCACAACTCCCTCTCTTCTGCTGTAAATAACTCAGCCATATAATTTTTTAAATACTGAAGTGCCTAAATTATAGACTAACAATATGCAAAATTCCATCTTCAAATAAGTCTTTTTTTTTTTTTTTTTTTTTTTTTTTGTAGCTAAGATAATACAGCATTTTTCATAGACTCAGCTAAACTGTGAAAGCTTTTGTTTGTTTTGTCTAGTTTCTTGTTTAGATATGGGTAATGGCATGTCGGGCCAATTTAATTTAGTTAGGATGCTTGGAGACTCAGAAGCGAAGTGGCAGAGTTTCAGCCCGAGGTACCACTAACAACAGAATTAACAGCCCAGCATCCTGGTGCAGCCCTTCCAAACAGGATCTGACAAACTCCTAATGACGTTAGCAACTCCATTTCCCCTCATTAGCACCACGCTTGCTGCTAGCCTCATGCCAGTGGTCTCAGGGACATTGCACTGCCAACAGGCTGTGGTGGAGTTTTTGTTTGTGCCCTGGAACCAGTGCAAAGAAGTGGAGGACAAAATACATGGGAGCCCTGGGGGACGTGGAAAATGTGGGAGTACAGATGGGATGCTACTCCTTCTGCAGCTTAGGATGAGAGGTAATGGCCTTGAGTTGCAGCAGGGAGATTCAGGTTGGGTGTAGGGAACAATTTATTCTCAGAGAGGGTGGTGAGGCAGTGGCACAGGCTGCCTGGGAAGGTGGTGGGGTCACCGTCCCTGGAGGCGTTCAGGAACTGTGGGGATGTGGCACTGGGGGATGTGGTCAGTGCCATGGTGAGGGTGGGTTGGGGTTGGACTTGGTGATCTTAGAGGCCTTTTCTGACCTCAATGATTCTATGGTTCAGCAGAGAGCTGAAAGGAGTACAAAGGAGCCTGAAGCTGGGAGAGCCAAATGCATGTGATGCCAGAAGAGCAGGAGACGTGTCGAGCTGACTCCTGCAGGCACAGCCATCCTTGTGTTGCTGTGCCCAAGACCACAGGCAGAGACAGCACCATGGGCCCAGCAGCAGGTCTAGGCACCTTGGGCATGACCATGATCAGGCAAGGAGACTGGTGGTGTGTCCCTGGGGAAGAAGATGAGATGCTGAGGAAGGAATAGAGCAGTTTTCCCCAAATAACTTTCCTCCTCCTGTGGGTGGGGATGTTTTAGCCCATCATGCGATCACTGCCACTGTATAATTTATATTCACTGGGGTGCCAGAACTGTGCAATCTCCTCTAAATATAAGCAATTAACTCCCATTAGCATTAGTGGGAATCACTCAGGAGACTATCCCCCATTATTGATTATCTCATTTTTGTACCAGCTCAAAAAAATGTACAAAGAAAAGGAAATCACATAGTTAGTGACTTTGGCTAAGTTAAGGCAGGCAAATTAGATTCATTATCTTTCTCAAGCTAAACAGTGGGGCTTATTAGAATGTAGTTCATTTACATACTTTGATCTGATGGGTGTAGATACCTAATTATACAGCAGCCAGCAACTTATTTTTGATGTTTTTTTATTAATTAATATTCAGTATTATAATTAAATGCACAGGCCGCTCTTCTGAAAATCCTGTTTTAGTTATTTCTAAAGCAAAAATTACTTAAAAAAAAATACCTGGAAAGCACATCATCAGCAACAGATTCCTCCACCACACAACAGAAATGTAAGACACCCTGCAAGCGGGGCCCACAGTTTTGCCCAAGGCCCTGCTATTCCTGAACCCACCCTCAAGCAGCTAGCAGTGCCCTCGATGTTAACCCTGCTGCCTGAGATATGCTCCTCTATGCACCCATACCTTCATGTAATGGAACGGTTCATGTAGCTGTCCTGTCTATAACTTCAATCTTTGATTTTTAAATACTTTCTTTTCAAACACCATTTTCTTTAAAAATCGTGTATTGGTACACAGAAATGGAGGCATGACTTGGCTCTGCATTCTCAGATAAAATACTTACATTATTTATTACGGTTGTGACTGTGAAGCTGTATGTAGAGATACACGCAGGTGTTGGGAGCCTCAGCATGACTCAGTGCCACAGAGCAGCGTCTACAGAGTTTAAAGACACTCAAGTTATGCATCATCTGCATTGCTTGGAGATCTCCTGGTCTGCTGAACTCAGAAGCCTCCTTTGCAAAGCAAGCGTTTCTGCAAGAAAAGGCATCCCCATCCTGTGAAAACTCCAGGAGCAGACTGCTGATTAGGTCATTAAATAAACCAGCCGCGAGCGGTGGCATTATGTATGGATCACTATAAGGGAAATAATAGTAGAATAAATACAGCAAGCAAAGCTCACTAAGCCTTCAAATACAATGAACTTTTTCTCTGAGCAGACAGTGCCAAGCAGGCTGAAAAATTAATTTGCTATTTATTACCATTTTTGTTATGATTGGTATCTTTGCAAGTCTGAGCCATTAGCATGTGAGTTTACAATTATCCTCTGAGCCTTGTAATGTCCTGTCATTTACCTCCAGGGATTTCTGTCAGAATCCAACTTGGTTCATAAGTGATCTTCCAGCAGGACAGAATGACAGCACCATTATGCGTACGTAGCTCCCACCAGTAGATGATTGTAATGATATTATTATTCCCCTGATCAGCTTGTGATGATTGTTTGAACTTTATCAGTATTAATAGAGAAAATAATAAAGGTATTAATATTTGAAAGCTCTCTGTATTGTGTTTAGTATCATATTATTGCTACATTTTATGGCAAGTACTTTGACATTTCAGTGAATTTCCATTTACAATATTACCACTATAATCGACTCATTTTATAATTGCTTCTGGATACTTGTAAGGTTTAATTTCTGATATTTCCCCTCAATAAAGGGACTTGCATGTGAAATTGATATACAATTATCCTTGGAAGTTTGCATTGTTAGTCCACAACTGTAGGGCTTATAACAGCCAAAAATATTCCCTCTGGCTCCTGGCCCAAATGAGACCAGGTTGTCTCCTTGGGTTTCACAATCACCAAGATTACTTCTGGTTCCACAGCAGAAACATCCCCGCTATTGGAGCTATTGAAAATGTCCATCCTATCTGCATGCCAGGAAGAAAGCTGCTGAGCAACCCAGCCTGACAGACACAGGGCAGGACAGGACAGTCATGGGAAGGTTCAGTGTTCACCTGTTAGGAAAGCAGGAGATAATCCAGCGTTGTCAAGCTTTCTTCACTCCGAATGTCTGCCATTTGCATTTCACTGCATTTCCAAAACACCCATATTCGTATTTACTGCTCCAATCCTACCCCAGCACCTCAGCTTCCTGCCCTACCCGGCCTTGTCCACAGCTCTGATGAGCATCTTGGCATCTGCCATCGGGTTTTACTGCCTAATAACAATAGCTCAAATTTCCGCCTACAAAAATAGAATGTGGGCAGGTTTCCTCATTAGTAGAGGGGCTCTTCTCTTCCCTCTCATTTATCTCATGCTTTTCCCTACCTTGACATACACATGCATCATCAGTGTGATAAGTCTGTTGTCAGCTGGCCGTAGATCTGCCTGCCTGTGTGGGAAAAAAGAGCCAAACGCATTGACTATCGCTAAGGACTGTGAAATGTATTAAACAAAGGAATAAGAACTGAATATGTGATGGGGAGGGGGAGATTATCATTTTAGAAAGATCTGAGGAAAATAATTTTAAAGGCAAATGGATGTCAAATAGATATTGCAGTGAGCCCTGAGGATGGACTCAAAAGTACTCCAGCACCTCCAGATGCTGTCTGCCCATAAAGACACAGAGGTTTTGTCATCAGCTCATTTCAGAAGGAACTTCAAGAGGCTCATTAATGGCAAGAAATAAGACATCAGAGAAAGAGATGTGAAATAAAAGTTCTCTGAATTTGGACAGGGAGAGATGCAGGAAGGGGGCAAGGATTCATACTCCGCTTCTGGCTTGACGCTTTCTTGAAGGCACTCTTGCAAACACTTGCCCTGTGCTACACTAACTCCTTTACACTGGCATAGATGTTACTGCAGAGGTACGGATTTCGTTCCTGTATCTGCATAGCTACTGTGTTTCCTAAACTATTTTTTAACAACTTGCACGAAGTTAATAAAGCTGCAGTTCTGTAGCACTATGAGACCATATGTTCTGCCTGCTCAAAACTCATTTTTCTAAAGTGAAACTCGTAAAAGGGAACTCTGACATTAGGGGAAATGCAAACAGCAGTCTGCCGCCTCTTAGGTTTGCGAGCGAGGCATCAAAAAGCCAACAAAGTTGGTAACAGTGGAGGCAACAGCTATATTTCCCAGTTGGAGGCTCAGCTCAAACATCAGTCGGACATGCTATGTGACAGACCCTGCATGGGGTACAGAGGAGAGCCCTAAAACTGCCTCTGCTAAGTCACAGCATCAGCTTCTCAGCACTGTAGAAGTGCTCTTAAACAGGAAAGAGAAATGCTGTTGGTGGGAAAGTGAAGCTTATTAAGTAGCGCCCAGATCCAGCCATTTACCTCAGGTGAAGGGCNAAGTTAATAAAGCTGCAGTTCTGTAGCACTATGAGACCATATGTTCTGCCTGCTCAAAACTCATTTTTCTAAAGTGAAACTCGTAAAAGGGAACTCTGACATTAGGGGAAATGCAAACAGCAGTCTGCCGCCTCTTAGGTTTGCGAGCGAGGCATCAAAAAGCCAACAAAGTTGTTAACAGTGGAGGCAACAGCTATATTTCCCAGTTGGAGGCTCAGCTCAAACATCAGTCGGACATGCTATGTGACAGACCCTGCATGGGGTACAGAGGAGAGCCCTAAAACTGCCTCTGCTAAGTCACAGCATCAGCTTATCAGCACTGTAGAAGTGCTCTTAAACAGGAAAGAGAAATGCTGTTGGTGGGAAAGTGAAGCTTATTAAGTAGCGCCCAGATCCAGCCATTTACCTCAGGTGAAGGGCTAAATCCCAACACTTGAGAAA
>PPHD01006059.1:0-13227 GCA_002909625.1 Bambusicola thoracicus
TATTTTTGATCTTGTAGAAAAGGAGAGGAAAACTAAATCTATTTGTAAATGAGGATAAAGATTTTGGGGCTTGGGGGCAGGGAGCACTGAACATACCAACAACACAAGTCTGAAATGGAGCCATCACACTTTGGACTGTGCATTCCAGGAGAGGGAGAAAGTTAGACTGAATAAACCAGCAGGATTAGGCTTTTTCAAGTATGAATACAGACTGAGGGCGTGTTGGTTTGATCAGATGAAGAAGTTGCTGTTGCTCATTGCTGGTTGTGGCTGTGTAATGTCTTCTGCATTGTTACTGGTCTGGGAGGGTGAGCAAACATAAACATTTTTAATAGAAGATTATGAGGAGCAGAAAAATCTGAATGGGCCAGAAATTCTCCCAAATAATCTATCCTTTAGTTCTCCACGTGTCAGTTAGAATGCCATCTTTCTCCAGCAGTTTTTCCTCAAAATACTCCCTTGTTAGGGTTTTAAACAGATTGTGGTCTCTAATTAAGCTGATATTCAGATCCAGACACTAGGTTTAGACTTGCCCATTAAACTCAGTGAAAGCTTACTGGGGGAAGGGAGAGCAGGGATGGAGGAGTCAGTATTCCATAATAATATCCTTTTAATTTTAAAGAAGGAGAGGAGTAACTACTCACCTTACGTAAAGCTTCTCACTTGTGGCTTCTGTACAGCTGCATTGCCTCTATGTTACATCGTAAATGTCTTAAAGGCAAAAGACTGGCTTTTCTGAACTCTGAGCATAAAGATGCCTACCTAATAATTTAAAACTAAGTGAATGTGTTGCTGTATTTTGTCAGTGGAAATATTGAAGTAGATTCATTGCTAAGCAGCGTGTTTTACCACTGTTTCAAGCTGTGTCCCTAGGCTGCTCAGAGACACTGATCTGATGTTTTATACACACGATACAGCAAGCATCTTCTCCCATAATCTTTGTAAAGCTTCTGAGTAGTACCTGTTCTCTCCTGCTGGTAACATACCTATATCAATCTAATTAAAAGAAAGATTTAAGACTAGAATAAGATATAAAATTGGAAGTACATCAGTGCAAATCACTTTAATCTACAGCAGGAAGCTACCACTGGAAAAGACATATATCTTTCTGGAGTGGTTATCTCAATCTGTTAAATCACTTCAGTAACTTTTTATCCTCTTTTTCTATTAAAGGTTGCCAAGCTAACCCATGCAATTTCAATTTTCACTGAAGGAATCCTCATGATGAAAACTACTTTAGTTGGTATCATCAAGGTAATGTTCCATTATTTCAGTAAGAAAAAGTCACTTGGTGACAATTAGCACTTTAGCACAAATACTTCTGCATATGAGGCAAGACTTAGATAGAAGATATAAAGGAAGGAAACCCAAGAAAAAATGAGCTTGCATAAAAATTTTCAAACAGGTGGTTAACATGGCATCCAGATTAGAACTGTGTTATTTAAGATCATTAAGAAGGTACAGTTCTTGTAAATAGGTTCATCAACCTTGGTCAATGTTTTTTTTTCCTACTGGAAAAATGACTGCAGGCTTTTCTGAAGAGCTACTGCTTCCATTGGCAGCAACTGCTCTTCCTATATCTTTCAGGACTCCAAAAGCAACCATTCTGGAAGCAATGTGCAGTTCTTAATACATTCTGGTTTTTATGATTGTACAGCATTCTTAATGGATCATTAACAAACTTCGAATATGGGAACAGTAAACATTTGTTATTCAACTTAAAGGAACTGTCTCACAGAAGTACCTTAAGTATTTATCCTCTGGACAAGCAACTGCTGAGAAAGTGTGTCTGTGAGCACTGCTTTCCTATTATTAAATTAATATTTAATGTATTTCTTGGATCCTTTCGTATCTTTGATACCTTTCTTATTTTCAGAAAAATAATGTTTCTTCTACTTAGGTGGACCCAAAACAGTTACTAGAGGATGGAATAAGGAAGGAGCTAGTAAAACGGGTGGCTCTGGCTCTGCACAGGGGACTCATCTTCAATCCTAGAGCCAAGGTGTGTAACATCTTGATTTTATTTGATTTTGTGTGTATCCCAGCTTTCCTGGCAACTCTTTTGTTGTACTCCCTTCTGGGAAATGATTTTCTATATAGATTTCCTTCATGTAAAAAGGTAAATTTCTGAACTTCTTAAGGGTAATTTGAAATGCCTCATTTGATGTTAAAATTGGTGTATAGATCAGTAAGAGTACACAGAATTCAAAGACCTATTTTTGTTCTGCTCCAAGGGTCCTATGAATTGTGAGTTCACAGTTCTGTCCTTGTAGTGATTCATGGCAACATGCCAGGTAAAGAATACAAAAAGAAAAAAGTAGAATAAGGATTATGACCCCTTGTTTTGTTCCTGTCCAGATTGTTAAATCTCTCTCCCAGATCAATCAATAGTACTACTGAATCCTGCAAGAAAAGTTATGAAATATTTATCCTCCTGTCTCTGAGAAGAACCACTTGAAATGTCAGACAACCTGTGTGACACATCTCCCAGTGCTTTTTTATTTCTGTCTGGAGCATAGTGAAACATGGAGAGATTGTGGTTCAAAAAGGCATTTAGAAGTCTTGTATATTTTCTTTGTATTCTACCTGTTTGCCATTTTACTTTTATCATCTTCTTCCCTCCTTAGCCAAGTGAACTGATGCCTAAACTGAAAGAAATGGCAGCAACAATGGATGGATTCCATCGATCATTTGAATATATCCAGGATTATGTCAATATATATGGTTTAAAAATTTGGCAAGAGGAAGTGTCTCGTATTATTAACTACAATGTGGAACAGGAGTGCAACAACTTCTTGAGAACAAAGGTGCTAATCAAGAACAAAAAGTCAATAAATGCTCTTACATTGGAGTGTTGAAGTTTATGAGGGATGGAACACTTGTAGATCGTCTTGCACAGTCCTTATAGTTGTTTTCAACTAAATATGTTGTCTATCATGAAAAATATCTGCCCCTGGCTTTTTCTGAATAATTTCAGCATCCTCAGTGCATTAGTTCTACATGAGAGTAAAGTACCCCCAAAAGAGTGTTTTCATACCTTTTGTCAGTGAGTGGTATCCTTCTTCTCTTCCTCAAAGAAAACTAGAAAATAACTACAGAATCACAGTAGTCTTCTGTATATCTATAGTTAGCCCTCTGCATGCAGACTTAGGTAGATTGCAGTAGTTGCCAGATCTTTTGTGGTACTTCACAGATAGAGGTGTGAATAGATTTTTCATTTAGCTCACAGAACAGTGGACAGTTTATCACAGAAAAGAGCAGATGAAATTCTCACTAGGAATGGAGGTGGTATTCTCAACCTTTGCACTTACGATCTGCTTGCCCTTTGTGGTAAGACTCATGCTTCTCTTTATTTCTTCTTACATTCTTCTGCTGTGTATCACCCGCTGTGTACTACTGTGTTGTACTCCTTGAACTTAAAACAATTTTGAGAGCAAAGTAAAAATGTGCAATGGTAACACTGTGAAATGCTCTAAAACTTATTTTTCAGATTCAGGACTGGCAAAGCATATACCAGTCTACTCATATTCCTATACCAAAATTCACACCTGTAGATGAATCTGTAACATTTATTGGTCGTCTTTGTAGAGAAATCCTGAGGATCACAGACCCAAAGTAAGTACTGTGCATCACAAGCTGTATTAAAGCTGCTTGCATTAAATTGGTCCAATTCCACTGTATTCAAGGGAAATATACAACGAATGGTTTTTATTTGACATATCATCATATTTATCTAAAACTTTATCTAAAATGTATCTAAAATGTACCTGATCTGCCTTGTACATTTTAAGTAGTAGAGTAGAAAAGTTGTAATTAGTAAAAGAAGCAAAATGTAGGAACTCATGTAGGGAGAGAGAGCTCTCTAATGTTTGCCTGAGTGAGATAATGCATTACTCGGATTATCACAAAAACTCTGTGCAAGCTTGTTCTGAAATATATTATTTCTTCAACTCTTTCTTAGAATCACGTGTTATATTGACCAAATGAACACCTGGTATGATGTCAAAACTCACCAGGAAGTAACCAGTAGTCGTCTCTTCTCAGAGATACAAGATACTTTGGGCACTTTTGGTCTCAACGGTTTAGACAGGCTGCTGTGTTTCATGATTGTAAAGGAGCTGCAGGTAATTCTTCAACTTTAGTTTCTCAAGATCACATTGCTTTTATTGCTTAGTAACTTTGCTAGCAAAGTGTAAGTTCTGTTGACTTTTGAAAGTCAATTTGACTTGTGATTTCAAACCCGAAGGTAGAATATCAGTTGCAGACTGAAGACGTGTTGCTCTACAGTAAATGGAGCTAGTCAGTATAGGTTATGTGTTACATAATGCCTCTCAAGCATCAGTTTCTGCCTGTGTATGCTCAGAAGTTGACCTCAGGTTAGGTTTTATTTTTTTATCTAGATATCAACAAGAAGATTGGACTGTTTGAGCCCACTGTGATATAAATACACTGTCAGTTCTATACAGTGGCCCATCATGCCCATAAGTGTAAGCATGTCTTCCTTTGAAAAACCTAGTCCTAGTCTGGTTAAAGACTTTAAATCAAAGTATTGATGGAGAGTTCCTCCTTGACAGTTGAACACTTGGTTGTCTGCAGCAGGTATGTGTATTGAGGAGGTGAACCTGTAATTGTCCCAACACTGATGAGTGTAATTCAGAAAAGCAAGTGGTCTGACTACAGGATTCCAGAACTCTTCATCTGTGGACATACTTTCCTTGCTTCTCCTCTAGCAGCAAAAGACTGATGTTGAAGATGTGGTTGTACCATCAAGCGTAGCACACGTGTGAGGACTTTATTTGTCTTTCTTTTATTTAGAATTTCCTCAGTATGTTTCAGAAAAATGTGTTACGAGACAGGACAGTCCAGGATACATTAAAAGCGCTTATGAATGCTGTCAGTCCTCTCAAAGGAATTATAGGTAAGTGCTTTCTGGTTATGGTGGAAGAAAGCTGTTGTCTCAGTACAGCTGCATTTATTTCTTTTCCCTCTTCATTTTTTTTTTCCTGTTTCGTTTGTTTTTGTTTTTTCTTCTCAGCGAATTCAAACAAGGTTTACTCTGCAGCAATTGCAAAAACTCAGAAGATCTGGACGGCATATTTAGACTCTATAATGAAGGTAGGCCGACACTACTTACTGATGCGTAGGATCCACTCTACGCTTTTGGTTCTGTACTTTAGACTGCTTATTTTACAGTATCGTTTTGTGTTGGTAGAATTCTGTAACATTACACATGAAGCAGGACTGGATTCATGAGAGTTCCTGAGCTTCCATTGTATACACAGCTTAAAGTCCATACACTCCCCATGGAGCAATGTGAACGTACATGTGCTAAGGCTGAAGTTTCAAGCAGTAGTGTGTCCTGAACATGCCACGTTCACACAGAAGGCAGTCTAATGTGCTGAAGGTTTAAACGAGCTGTCTCACTAACATGTTTGTTTATCTTGCCTTTGTTACGGTGCTTTTTCAAAGTGCTATGAGTATTTGTTTGTGCTATTGAAAAGACCAAGGGAAGAAGATGAATGAGGTGTAATGAGGACTTCGTGTAATCTATTTTACTGTAAAATGTATGTTGTTACTCTTTAAGATTTCCCTTAGTTTAAATTTCTTCTTCCCCCACTGCATTCAGTATAACAGACCACTTTTTTTTATCTCTTGTTTGCACAAACAGGTTGGTCAGATGCAGATCTTAAGACGGCAGATTACCAATGAATTAAATTATTCCTGCAGGTTTGACTCCAAGCACTTGGCTGCTGCGTTGGAAAATCTCAATAAGTAAGAAGTACAACGTGTTGAAGGGCTGCATGCATTACTGTGGTGTAGCTATTTGGATTGTTGTCAGCTAAACAGCTCTTGAAATCTGTATTGTGGCAAAATATGGAGTCTGACTGGATTTGGGTTCTTGTGGATGAGTATTTGAATTTGAACCCAACAAAAACGTTTCTTTTACAGAATAGAAGTTGAGTTGGGCTGGAAGAGACCCCCAAGGGTCATCAGGTTCCAACCCACTCTGCCTCAGGCAGGGACACCTTTCACCAGATCAGATCAAGCTTCACAAATCCTCATCTAACCTGGCTATAAATACCCCCAGGGTTGGGACATACACACCTTCTCTGGGCAGTCTATTTCAGTACTTCACCACCCCTCTGTGTAAAGAATTTCTTCCTAATTTCTAATCTGAAACTACTTTTTTTTTAGCTTAATGTTCTGTAGCTCTTTAGGTACTAGAAGGCTGCTGTGAGATCTCCCTGGAGCCTTCTCTTGTCCAGGGTTAACAAACCCATCTCCCTCAGCCTCTCCTTATAGATGGGAGATGTGTTCCAGCTCTTGTGGCCTTCCTCTGGGCTTTCTCCAACAGGTCCATGTCCATCCAGAGCTGGATGCAGTGTTACAGATGGGGTCTCACAGGAGCAGAGCAGAGGAGCAATCACCTCTCTTGCTCCGATGGCCATGCTTTTGATGCAGCCCAGAATACAACTGGCCTCTTGGGCTGCAAGCACACATTGCTGGCTCACACTGAGTTTCTCATTGACAACACTCCTAAATCCTTCTCATTCAGGCTGCTGTCAGTCCATTTTTCACTTAGGATTGCCCCAGCCCAAGTGCAGGATGTGCAGATGGCTGTGTTGAACTTCATGAGGTTTGTGCATCTCGCCTCTTAGGCCTGCCCAGGTCCCTCCAACATGTCAACGTACAGCTGGTGTAACAACTCAGTTACATTAACAACTTACCTACTTACTGCATGAGGGTGTTAGTGGACAGCACAGGTTTTTAATTGTGCTTGGTTTTTACCTAGACTTGAGGTCCTATTTGGATGATAAATAAGAACAATGAAAGTGGTGTTAATTTTTAAACAAAAATGTCTTTGTAGGAAGACAAAAAAAAAAAACACCAAAAAGGTGGTTTCCTCTTCCTTGTAACCACTCACAGGTTTTGTGTGCGTGAAGGATTTTATATTAATGAGATGTGGTATATGTGAGATGAGGTATATTTCTGGACAGTTGAAGTATTTAATGCAATTAATTTATTTTTCTTTCAGAGCCATACTGGCTGATATAGAAGCACATTACCAGAATCCGTCACTGCCTTATCCTAAAGAAGACAACACTCTTCTGTATGAAATTACAGCTTATCTGGAAGCAGCTGGCATTCACAATCCATTAAATAAGGTCAGGCTGACATTTGAGTGCTTGATGTAATTTGCTTTTTTCTCTTTCGCATGTTATTAACTGAGGGGGAGCGTTATAGAAAACCTATGCCCTTTTTTTTCCTCTCTCCTCAGATCTACATCACAACAAAACGTCTGCCGTATTTTCCCACTGTCAACTTCCTGTTTCTGATTTCACAGTTTCCAAAACTTCAGTACAGCAAAAATTTAGGTATTGTATCAGTTGCTTACTGTTCGTCTAAATCTAATGTGAAATCATCTGCCAGCTCCCCCCTTAACGCTGTATTGTTCAACATGGTGTCATATGGTGTGGGATATCCCTTTGGGCTCATTTGGGTCACTGTTCTGGCCTTCTCCCCTCTCAGCTCCTTGTGCCCCCCAGCTTCTTTATGCAGGGCAGTGTGAGAAGCTGAAACATCCTTGGCTCAGTGTAAGCACTGCTCTGCAGCAACAAAAACATCGGTGCTATCAGTATTACTCTCATCCTAAATACACAACACAGCACCATGGTAGCTACCAGGAGAAGAATTGGCTCTATCTGAAAGGTGCTTACAGTGAGAGTGGGGTTGGTCTCTTCTCACTGCTGACAGGTGACAGGGCAAGGGGAAATGGCCTCAGGTTGCACCAGGGTAAGTTTAGGTTGTCTATCAGGAAACACTTCTTTACAGAAAGGGTGGTTAAGCACTGGAATAGGCTCCCCAGGGCATGGTTGAGTCACCATCCCTGGATGTGTTTAAAAACGATTTGGATGTGGTGCTCAGGGACATGATTTAGCAGAGGGTTGTTAGAGTTAGGGCAGTATGGTTAGGTCGTGGTTGGACTCAATGATCTTTGAAGTCTTTTCCAACCTGAGCAATCTGTGATTCTGTGATTCTATCCTAGCTGAAACCAGGACTTACTGAAGCAAAATAAAGTGGTGTAGGAAACAGCATCCAAACTTCTGACTCTGCCATTCCACCCTGTGCCTTAGTTAATGTCACTAAGCCATTTGCTGTGAGAGAAGTACAGTGGCTACTTTGGTTTTTGATTTTTGTGTGGACAAGCAGAACGGGAGGCACAGAAGAAAATCTCATGAAAATACATAACATACGTTTGCCTCTGCCACCAAGAATAGGTTGTTTTATAAACATGTGGCGTTGGGTTGTTTTTGTCTGTGCAGGAGTGGTGTGCAAGCGGCCAGCCGATCAGATCGACTGGCTTCCCTTAGTTCTGGGGCTCCTTACCTTGTTGAAACAGTTCCACTCAAGGTACACAGAACAGTTCCTGACTCTCATCGGTCAGTTCATTCGTTCAACGATGGAACAGTGCATGAGGTATCCACGCTTCACTTTTCCTTACATATCACCTCCATTAAGGGTGTCCACTGCTTTTTCAGAGTGTTTCTTTTTTCTTATAAAGTACATTTGACGTAATAATATTGCTTGACTTGAGTATAAGATTGAAGTGTGTCTCTTCTTGTAATGGAATCGCACGGTACCTAATGGAAAAAATATTATTTGAAGTTTGGCATTTTTGTAGAGTGTTGTGCAGGTAACTGACCAGTTGGTAAGATCTCTGTGTTTGCTTAACATTAGCCAGAAGATACCAGAGATGCCTGCTGACGTGGTGGCTGCCCTCATGTTCCTGGAGGATTACATTCGCTACACAAAATTACCAAGAAAGGTAAGAACAAATTCCCTGCCTTCTGTATACAGCGCTGGGTGTGCTGTCCCATCTGAACTGCAGCGTATCTCTGCATCTGAAGACAGAGGTTGAAAGAGTGTTCAGGTATTCTAAATAATAAGTGTTGTTGCTGTTGGAAAGGGACTTGTACACGTTCCATATGGAGCCCTGCTCAGGGGAACTAAGTTTGGTTTGTGCTGCAGCTGCATACCGCACTCATGCCTGCTCCAGAACGTGGCATCGTCTGTAAATGAATATCCACAATGAAGGACTTGCTAGCAATGTCCAGAAAGCAGCCTTTACCCTTTTTAGATATTCTGTAAAGGAACGCCAAACTAAAATAGAGATGAGAAATCCGTTACGAATGGGTCAAAATGGCTTTTTGTGAGTCAGAGAGGGTGGAAAATACAGGAAGGATTTCTATTCTGCGTGGACTGGAGGAACAGCCTGTTTCCATTTAATCTTCGAGTCTGTCGCTGGGGGGCTTTCAGGAAAGGGAGAGAGAAAACAGAAGTTCTGAGATGTTGTGGAATTAAATAATGACCAGCTTAGCGGTATTCAAAGTCTATGGCTGATTGCTGTTCAGGAAGTCTGAGTCTCTGTCCCTTTGTTGCCTTGCCTTGCCTTCCCTCCAAAGAAGTGGGGCTTCCTGGGCAGCTTCACTTGCGAGGGAAGTTCTGAAAGTCTGTGCTTGTAGAGAGACTATCTCTTAGGATTAAGTGTGACTTAAGAGCATTAGAAGATGAAATATTTACATATGAGATTACAAATAGGTCACAATCCTATCTGATCTAGTCTGTACCTTAAGACAAGCTGCTGATTCCTACCTGTACTTTGGGCTAAAAGGGAGACTCTTCCAGTGCCACCCTCATTCCCCACTCAGTGTCAGTCTACCAGCTGCTGGGAGCTGGCACAGGCACCAGGCACACCTCAGCCTGGTGATATCTGGAGAAACAGCAGAGAGAGTGTCAGCATTCCTCCACTCTTATGCTGTACCTCTGAGCCCAGTAACTTCCCACAGCCCTGGGCTTGCTTTACTTTACGTGCCTGGCACCACGCTCCTTCCTTGTTCAAGTCAATGGGATTGCGTGCTCGAGTGATAGATTAAATATGCTGTTAATGGATGAGCAGTGAACCTGACCAGCTCCCTTCTCTTTAGGTCGTTGAAGCACACGTGCCTAGCTTCATATTTGATGAATTCAGAACTGTTCTATGAATATGGAGAAGGACCACGGCCAAAACAAGGGACTGAGGATGAGAAAAGTACAGCTTCTAAGAACTGTCATTTTCCTGTGCTTTGAGAGCTGCAGGTACTGCCTCAACGAGCTGTAACCATCAGCTAGCCTTTGTTGTTCATGCTTCTTTAAATCTTGGCATGATCTGCCCTGAATCTCATCCCTGCACTGCACATCTTGTACTGCACATTATAAATGTTGTATGTAATTGTTTACTTATAAATCATTTAGGTTTTTTTGTTCTAAATAACTATTTGTGGAAACTGGACTTTTGTATCACAGGTGAGCAACGCAATTGGAAATAAAGATATTGAAGTGTTTGCTGGGACTGATGATTGCAGTTTCCTTGTTAAGAGGAGGGAAAAGGTGTGTACAAAGAAGAGAGGTTTGGTGTCTGCATCAGTGCTATGGCAGTAAGTGGTCCTGGTGCCAGCATCACCAGGAGCTCTCAGAGAGAACTCAGAACATCCTCTCATTGCAATCAGCACCAGCAAGTAAGGCCTCTTGTATACCCGTATGGGTAACCACTCCTCAGCTTGGTTCTTCTCTGCTGAGGCACTGAGTCCCAGCCTGTGGAGCTGAGTGCTGCTGAAGGTGGCTGTTTCACCTCCTGCCCGAAGGAGGTGCAGAGCAGAACGGGAGAGAGATGTGCACAGAGAAATGAATAACCTTGAGTATCCAGCCCCCATGGGAGTGCGTGCTCCTCTTTGAACTCATAGGAACAAAACAAATATATCAAAGTATTTTTCCCCATTTTTAACACTTTAAAGCATTTCCTTTAGAAAACTCTGACCTTCCCCCAAATCAATGTAAATATCTTGTCCCCACCACAGTAGATGCATAAAATTGGTTCTGGATAAGCTAACATAGAAAAGAGTAAAACATGATGGAACATTTGTTATGAGGCAGTTGTGACTAATTTCATGTTTCAGGTCATGTTTGAGTTACCTTTGGGAAAAGCTGGTCGCAGCTTAATGGTGGCGTAAATTACTGCTGTAACTCAGCGAGCAGAAAAACCAATTGTGGTGAAATCATGAAGGAAAATGGGGGTTCACAGTTCAAACATTCCTCCTGAAAATGGTTGTTTCCAGGTCAGATGGAGCCCTGGGTGGCCTGAGGCAGTAAGGGGCAACCAGCCCATGGCAGGAGTTGGGGCTGGGGGGGCTTTGAGGTCCATTCTGACCCAACTGTAATTCCATGAAATACGTTACCAGGAGACAGAGGAGTGCAGTGCACAGGCAAATGCAATCTGGGTACAAAGAAAACCAATATCTCATTTTTACTGCCACACCATTACCTGCAGTTCCTGGGTTACCACATGGCCACAGAGAAGGCACAGCTGTCAGTATACAGCTCACCCTTCAACACAAATATGGGAACCTGAGTGGAGCGATGGGGAGAGCAGTGAGCCCAGACACCCTGAGGCAGCAAATCATCCCCCGTGCCCGTGGGGTTTGTGGCTGCAGGGGATGCGCACTGCAGTGTGATCATTGCCAGTGAGTGGCAATTCAGTCCAACGCTGGATGATAACAGAGCCTCAAACACATCAAAAAGCAAAGCAAGAGTTGCTCAAAGTCAAAGCACGCCCACCACATTCCTCCTGAAAATGGTTGTTTCCAGGTCAGATGGAGCCCTGGGCGGCCTGAGGCAGTAAGGGGCAACCAGCCCATGGCAGGAGTTGGGGCTGGGGGGGCTTTGAGGTCCATTCTGACCCAACTGTAATTCCATGAAATACGTTACCAGGAGACAGAGAAGTGCCGTATACAGGCAAATGCAATCTGGGTACAAAGAAAACCAATATCTCATTTTTACTGCCACACCATTACCTGCAGTTCCTGGGTTACCACATGGCCACAGAGAAGGCACAGCTGTCAGTATACAGCTCACCCTTCAACACAAATACGGGAACCTGAGTGAAGCGATGGGGAGAGCAGTGAGCCCAGACACCCTGAGGCAGCAAATCATCCCCCGTGCCCGTGGGGTTTGTGGCTGCAGGGGATGCGCACTGCAGTGTGATCATTGCCAGTGAGTGGCAATTCAGTCCAACGCTGGATGTTGACAGAGCCTCAAACACATCAAAAAGCAAAGCAAGAGTTGCTCAAAGTCAAAGCATGCCCACCACGTTCTCAAACAAGCAACCCAGCTCTTGCTGGGTCCTGCTCTGCAAGAGGAGCTACACCTGGGAAGCCCCACGTGGCCATTCGTGCTCTCAGTACTCGCTCAATCAAGGCCATATCATATGAAGTTCATAAAACATGCTGGGACCCATTGGCTGCTCCGGCACAATGCTCACACCCCACACAGGGCAGCCCGATCCACCCAGTGCTGGCAGCCGTCCCTACTCCACGTTAACCCCCTTCCCCTCCAATGCACTCAGGAGGAGCTCAGTGCAGATGAAGAAAATCCAAGTGCTCCCCTTGGAAAAACAAATTAACCATTGAGATAGCATAGGTGAGACCATCTCCAAGTCACACATGAGAACAAAATAGACCCCACTAAGCTGCCTGGGTGCTGCTCTTGTGCCCACGAGGGGGGGATGGGGAAAGAGAACTACCACACCCAGAACAGAGGAGTCACTCCTCGCATGGAACCCAACAGCACTCACCTGCAGTAGCAGCTGATTCTTTTAAAGATGCAACTAAGAAGCCTCTTCACCCCATTGATTTTCCAGTGAAGTGCACATTTAAAGCAAAGAAAAAGAAAAGTCAACAACAAAAAAAGCAACAAAAGAACCAACACGCCTCACCACCCCCAAACAAGTTTCTCACACTACCTCCAAGAAACGCAACACTTCACTGCCTGAATCAACTCCACCTACAAATGAGCTTCTGTAGCACTTCAGGGTGGAGAAGGCCCCCACCTTGCTCTTACCTGTGGACGTTGCTCCCTCACCAGCAGCTGTACTTCATTTGCCCACATTTGGCTCGAGAANGTTTCTCACACTACCTCCAAGAAATGCAACACTTCAATGCCTGAATCAACTCCACCTACAAATGAGCTTCTGTAGCACTTCAGGGTGGAGAAGGCCCCCACCTTGCTCTTACCTGTGGACGTTGCTCCCTCACCAGCAGCTGTACTTCATTTGCCCACATTTGGCTCGAGAACTCTTTCTGAAACCACTTTCACTTTGCTCTTCCATAGACATACACTCAAGACCTTTCTCTT
>PPHD01006059.1:13257-25187 GCA_002909625.1 Bambusicola thoracicus
CTCTTTCTGAAACCACTTTCACTTTGCTCTTCCATAGACATACACTCAAGACCTTTCTCTTTTCTTTTCAACCAGTGATATTTACCCCGACCAGCAGGACACTGAGCCAGGCATTGGCTTCAGGAAAAAAAAAACACGTATACATTGAAGCACACTGGTATTTCCTGGTAAATCAAGACCTAATTAAAGTCATCATCCAGAGATACACAAGAAAAGAAATCTACAGGTATAACGATTTATTTAAGTTAGCTGAGGGCGTGAATTTGGCTCAAGATTGTTTATCCTTGAACTGAAAGAGACTGACCATAAATGATATTAAAAATAGGAACTGTAAGAGCAGCCAATCTTCCCACAGTTGTCACAAGTGCTGAAAAGACTTTTATGAATTTTGCCCCCCCTCGACAGGGGCATCATTTAGTTACCAAATAATGGTACCTGAGCTCTGCTCAGAAGTCTGCATGCTCCATGTACATGTCATAGATATCAAAGGGATATAGATATCAAAAGTGATCATGGTTAGAAAAATAGACACATTTTTGTCTCATCTGGAAAAGTCTCGGTCTTATGAAATACCTATCAAATACAACACTAAAAAGTTTTCCCCATAGATTTCTCCCCCGCAATCCAACACAGAATGTATATTTATATACAGCTTATGCAATCTGCCATTTCCAAAACACATAGTCCAAGTTTTTAAGTACAGAATCATAGAATCACTGAGGTTGGAAAAGACCCACAGGATCACCCAGTCCAACCATCAGCAATGGTTCTCGCTAAACCACGTCCCTCAACACAATGCCCAAACGTTCCTTGAACACCTCCAGGCTCAGTGACTCCACCACCTCCCTGGGCAGCCATTCCAGTGCCTGACCGCCCTTTCAGAGAAGTAGCATTTCCTAACACAGTGCGTTGCTGCTCTCTGAGCCATACCGACACTCCATTGGTTTGGCAAGCCAGAATATGACAGCCATGTGGTGATACACAAAGCAACTGTAAGAAAGGCAAGGGAAAATGGAAGGACACAAGAACAAAGGAAAGCGAAGTGGTGAAGGAAACGCGGGGAGGAATATTGGCCAGCAGTAAAACACACAAGCTCTCAAGTGATGTGCAGTAGTACCTACAGGAAAAGATATATTTCAAGTATTAAAAGGACACCTGAATGGTACTTCTCACAAATTTTCAAAAGTAATATTAAAGAGTATCTACTGGAAACAGCCTGCACTCCCGCTGCTTCAGTAGATAGTTGGCTGCTGTGCTTAAGTCAATGGCAGTATTAACCTTCACTTACACACAAACCAAGCAAAACAAAACATTTGAGAATGAAGTGAGATGGGAAGAAAGTTTCAACAAAACATGCGCTGCCCACATCTGGGTGCAGCAGCCACCATGAGAGTGCTTTGGCTATTACTTGTCTCAAATGATTCTGGTGTAAAGAACACTTTCAGAAGAGCACTACATGTGGCATTTGCAAAAGCAAGTAACACTGCAGTCATGGTGACACTGCAACATCTGCAATATTTGCAGTGTCCTTTGAAGCTTCGGTATAGCAGTATCTCAGCAGCAACTGAAAGAGAATCAGAGGCAAATCCTCATGAAATGGCCCAAATCAGCAAATTTCTTACAGTATTTCACAGAAATGGAGCTACTGAGCAGAAAGAAGCATGAAGGATAATAGCAGCATGTGGTTTACAGTTTTCACTTTTCAGTTTATTAATATTAGTGGTGCACTCTGCAATGGATAAAGCAAGGAATGAAATTCTGACAGACCTGGCAATGTCAACACTTCCTTAAGGTCCTCGTATACAGCTAACTCCTCTTTGAACTTTAATTGCAAAGAAAGGAATATTTACATATAATATATATGTATATAACCACAAAACCAAAACTAAGTCAAATCCCAATCAAGGAAATCACATTTTGAAGAGAAGAAAACATGATACAATATTAAACAGTACATGTCCAAAGATTTTAAAGGCATCGTGATCTTCATGTCTTCTTTGTCCAGTCACATCCCCTTGGACTTTAATAGATGAGGGACTTCATTTCAGAGTAAATAAGTGGGAATATTACAGAGCAACTCCTGTAAAGTATAGCTCCACTACTGAAAAAGGCTCGAGGCATGGTGATCCACGACTCCGACTTAAAGCAGAAGTAAACGGCGTACAACGCCACGGCAAAGAAGTGGCCAATCAGCACCATTGGTTTAGGAGATAACCTGTTTTAAAAAGCAAGAAATAGAACACGTAAATAAACAGGATAAAAAAGCACAGACAAATAGCTCTCTTTCCAAAGAGAAAAATGGACACATTCCTACATGTTCAAAGAACAATTTACGGAGCATTCTCCAGCTTGAAGGGAGCATTCAGAAGACCTTGATAGGTACTTGCTTCTCTGTATCTTCTGCTCATTTGTGAGAGACTTCATCTATCACTATTCTCAACTTGTCAAGCATGAAACATCTCTACCAGCTCCTCCGTTTGAACAAGCAGAAGGGTCCACACTAATTCCCATGCTACTTGTCACAGAATCACAGAATGGCCTGTGTTGAAAAGGACCTTAAAGATCATCTGGTTTCAATCCCCTGCCATGGGCAGGACCGCCAACCACCAGACCGGGTTGCTCAGAGTCCCAACCAGCCTGGCCTTGAATGCTTCCATGGAGCATGGAAACCATGGGCATCCACAACCTCTCTGGGCAACTTGTTCTAGTCTCTCTCCAGTTTGCAGAGGCATTTTGAAACAGCTAAAAAGGGCAGCATTCAAAGCTTCTAATAAAGCTTCAAACTTCAGTATCATCCTAAAAACACTGCCTCACATGGAGCATTCTCCCCACGCAAAAGTGATGGGCTGGGTGTGAAGCAGAATCTAACAGAGGTTCACATCAGCTATTATAGATACGCTGAACTTACACAGACAGCAATCCAACGGGACCTGAGACACATTCTCCACCAAGTCTGAAGTAGTGGAAACAGGCTCTCTTTAGCTGGTGCAAAGACTCTACAAAATGAATTAAAAATCACTCACAAATATAGTCAACAGATACTGAAAAATGTTGAGCATATAAAACAATGATATAAAATCAAGGACTTCGGCATTCTGGCAGCTGCTACAATTGAATTCAGTTAAGTTTCAAACTGATTTTACAGGATTTTATAGAGAAGCTATGTATTCCCAAATGCTGACACAAGAACAAGTGAGCTATCCTGTGTTTTGGTTATTAAATAGTAACTCCAGATGGCCTTTAGGTTGCTATAAATCAGTTTACACCACTCTAGAACTAACTGGGAAGACAACTCAGGCTAACTCATTAAAATCCCTTGATCAGTGCGTTTCATATACATGTATATACATATATCTATGCGTGTATGCTCATATACTAACACATATGCCCTCCAGAAATATTTATTCAACAAATTTTAATTCATCAGAAGTTATTTAAAATATATATATATTTACCATCTGTAGCAGCAAAAAGTTCATACAGTGCCTGGGCAAGAATATTCACTACAAAAGAATGAGACTTTTTTCTTGACCAGTAAAATGTTTTTTTGGCCTGCAAAAGGAAACAAATGCATTTCTGTTAGACAACACAGAACATCGCTGAGAAGAGTTTCAGGTAGGTGACAAGAGTCATGTTCACGTGAATGCCTTCTCACTTACTACTGTGGTATCAAGATGCACACTGACAAACTAGGTACACGTGCTCATTACCTCAAAGTCAACTTGCACAAGGTAATGGTTCAAATCCATCCTGCTTGAGCTCAGTATACACTAAAAACCACACTTCCAGTGTGGGAACATATCTGATGCTATCCTAGCAAAGCACGCTGACTAGGCACAGCACACCTTAAGCAAAACAAGGCAGATCAGTAATGCAGCTTTGAATCTGCCTCACAGCCACAGCACTTACAAATCACAGCTCTGGTCAGTGACAAATGCCTGATGTGATTTATTTGTCTGCAGATTTAGAACAGCTGTGCCTCAGTTATAACTTACACATCCCTCAGGTGTATCCAACTTAAAGTGCATCATCTAAAGTGGAACCAAGTTTGTCTAAATTAAGTCAATCAAGTCAATCAAAATCAAGTTGCACCTTAAGAATGTCAGAATCTTCATAAAGATCCGGAATATCCTGGAGCAAACTTCTCCATATTTTGACATCATTTAAAACAACACTCATTCCTCCACCAGTAAGAGGGTGTCTTATATTATACGCATCTCCTAAAAGAAGAACTCCTAGATAGAAGAAAGAAAAGATGAATGAACACAACTACCATATCATCTCAGCACTCAAACCCTGTACTTTGTTTCCCAGCTTACTGAGAATTCACTCCCACCAGGAACAACAATCAGGAACTGAAAAGATAAAAGGAAGAAATAAAAGGGAGGATGGCTTTAATATATATGCATGCGTGTGTGTGTCTCAAAGAGCAGACAGAAAATTCAAGATAATTTTTTTCCCCATTTTCCTCCCCTCATAAAGAGACCAAACTTATAAAAGCACGACCCACGGAGTTATTTGAAATTAAAAGTGAAGCAGACAGTGATTTAAAGTCCTGCATCAATACAAGCGTTATTGTTAAGTTGTGCCAAACATCCATTTTCACATTTATTTTTAATAACAAAATGAGGTAACTGCACTGAGCAACAAACACACATCTATGAAAACACAGCCTTCAGTCCCACAAGTTTCTCATGCCTTCCTTCCATCCACTTTGTTTCACAGTACACACCTTTCTTGTTAACAGCTGAAGGAGGTAAGAAGCTTGCTGGCATAGTCCTTAAGCGATCGTTCTGAACTGCTATTAGAAATGGTTCCTTAAGGTGATCTGCAAAAATCAACATTCTTTGGTTACACTTATATGGCAGAGTCTTAAATAATGTGCACACAGCTCATTTGAACCTCTTCTCAGAGATATAACCCTTCCAAACTTCTAACCTTGTAAGGTCAACCAAATAATCTGCTATGTGATGTGTCAGCTAAGAAGGGTGAACAGATACTGAGAGAGTAAACTCTGAACGTGGAGGTAAAGCAAACCAACAAACCATACTCACCAGGCATCTGGGGATGAATGCTCTCAAGCATGTATTCTTTCAGGTTTTTCGGCATTTCCCCTCGAATGTCAACAAGGACCCGAGTCTCAGTTGAAGAAATCTTATAGATTAACACTGGACTAGTTTTAGCCAGAACAAGTTCAGCATAATTAGTTTTAAACTGTGGTGCATCCTTAAAGAGAAGTGGGAGAAGGATTGAAATCAATTAAGGAAGGGATATTAAACTTCAGATACACAAAATCATTCTCTGACGCTTCAAATAGAATCCTGTATCATATTAAGGTTGTATTGTTTTTTTTTCTTTCAATGAACAGCATGTTTAAAAACAAAAAACCACAGAATGCAGAAGCTTTCCATAACATCATTTTCACTTCCATAAATAATGTTATGGAAAGGAATGACGTACACTCGCCTGTAGTGTATACAACCCCATGGGAAAAGCACAGGCTGCCAGCACCCCAGGTCTGGGACTACAGCTGCTGCTCAGGCTTATCAAGTTTCCAGAAGTAGAGAAAGAGGAGGCATTCAAACAGTGATAGATAATTGTAGGGTTGAGGATGCAGAAAGTGCTGAAGCTCCTCTAACTCAGTTGGTGTCCGGAGGAAGTTCTGTAGGGTTTTGTTCATTCTCTCTTATTTCTGCTGTTAATCCAGTGGTTACTGCAGCAGCCATGGAGGGCAAGGCAAAGCCAACTTGAGTTGGCTACAACAGACCAGCTACCAACATACATCCATGCTTTCTCACTTAAATGTACAGATCCTGAAGGCATATAGGTAGCTGGTTACAAGGTACCCCATTTGCTGCCTGGGGCACAGTTTGAGTACGTTTTTTGAATATAAACAACAGGTGGTTTCAACCACAGCTGCCAGCCCATACCTAAAACTCATGATTTTAACCCTCTGAACAACTGCCTTAGCAACAAGAACACTGTGGAGAAAAAAAATGAATGTCTCTGTCTTAGCACAAACTAGTGAAAGCACCTATATGCAGAGTAACATAGTCATAGGATCACCAAGGTTGGAAAAGACCCACAGGATCACCCAGTCCAATCATTCACCCATCACCAATAGCTCTCACTAAACCACATCCCTCAGTGCAACGTCTAAATGTTCCTTGAACACCTCCAGGGTTGGTGACTCCACCACCTCCCTGGGCTGCCATTCCAGTCCCTGACCACTCTTTTGGAAAAGTACTATTTCCTAACATCCAGCCTGAATCTCCCCTGGTGCATCTTGAGGCCATTCCCTTTAGTCCTACCATTCCCACTAGTCGTACAGGGACATCTTCTAATTCAAACATCAGAGCTATATAAAGTAGAGCACTAATAGCAGAAAAAGGCTTATGCAAGGTGTTCAAACTTTTTTCTTCCCCTTCAGTATTTCCCACCAACAGGCCGAGTTAGGCTGGTGCTCAGTTTCAAGTAGCTATGCTGAAAGCTAATCACAGAATTATAGAATGGTTTGGGTTGGAAGGGACCTTTAAGATCATCTAGTTCCAACCCACTGCTATAGGCAGGGACACCTCCCTCCAGACCAGGATGCTCAAAGCCCCATCCAGCCTGACCTTGAATGCTTTCAGGGAGGGAGCATCCACAGCCTCACTGGCCCCTTCAGGTACTGTAATGGCACTATAAGATCTCCTTGGAGCCTTCTCTTCTCCAGTCTGAACAGCCCCAGCTGTCTCAGCCTGTCCCTGTAGGGGAGGTGCTCCAGCCCTCTAATCATCTTTGTGGCCCTCCTCTGGACCTGCTCCATCAGCTCAATGTCCGTCTTGTGTCTGGTTCTGGAGCCACCAACACAGTACTCCAGGTAATCCAGCTGACTTAACCCTCTCTTGCTCAACTACAGAGAAATGAAACATTTAGATGCTGGCTTTAAGAGCAGATTTTGGTGTTAATCTAACTTCTAACCACAATATCCACTTAGAAAAATAATTTGTTCCATAATAATCTGTTACATAAATGTTTGAAGAGCTGAAAGCCTGACCTGCAACTCTATCACATATGCTAAATCTAACACTGCAAGTTCAGCTATGCTAGAGATAGGATAGAGCACACACCAACAACTTAAAAGTTAAAAAACCACAGATGCAAATTTCCAAGCATTTCTCAGTATGACACAGAAATGGACAGAACAGCTGACTCTATGGGAAAACATCCTGTACTGGAGTTCAAGACAGTCCTTATAACAAAGCATCAACAGTTGCTTTAAGAAGCAGACTACTTAAATCTTTCATAGACATATTCCCTATGTAAACTTCTGCAATGCTATCAGCAATTGTATTTGATTAAAGTATTTCTTGCATACATCTCCTTTCACAGATTTTGGAACGTCTTCATTTTATAAAGCCCTACCATATGCCCCTTCTGTATGAGTTCATATAAATGGGCCCTGTAGGTACCCAGACGTGTGGGTGGAAAAACCACCCAAGCAGAAAACAACAGGCCACAAAGAGAAGAACTACGTATTGAGAAGAGATTGTGTGGAAGTTTTTCAAGGACTCATGAACTGTGGAGCCCAGTGACCCTGTGGAATTCAGTAGAGCCAACACACGCAGGGCACCAACAGTGTGCTGAACCATCACAGGGCCAACAGCTGTAGGACACCACCAACAGGGCGGAGGCTGCTGCATGCAGACAGATAACACAGCATTACAAATATGAAGAAATAGGTTATACGCAAAAGTTACCTTTAAAATGCAACCAACAAAATGGGATGAAACGGTGACTTTTTGGGAGATGAGGTTTTTTCTAAACTTGGAGAAAAGTCCATCAGCTACGACCGTCAGCGGTGCATGAAGTTCCTGTAGTGCAACAGAAAGAAAAAGGTAGGACATTTTCCTCTCCTTTTCCAAAACAGTTGGAAATAACTCTCAAGCCCTCCTTTTCAATTGCATATGAGATGTTCTTCAAAACAATAATCAGCTTCTTCTACACATGCAGTCACGTAACATAGCAACGGTGACCGTGTCAGAACTGGGATAGAACAGAGCAGAAAAGCAGAGTGATTGCTATGTTCAGCTCACGGTGCTCTTCAGGAATACACAAACAGAAGAATCGCACATAAGCAACAAACCTAAAATGTTTTAGTGTAAAAAGGGTACTAAACATGCCCGGAACTTTATTACAACAAGCAGCAAATTCTGAGCAGTTCCTACCATCCTTGGGTGCTACAAACAGAAACAACAGGTATAGAGAGAAGAAAATAAGACAAATGGATTAGGTTCAGCCTGATATACACACAGGTTCCTAATGTTTAATACAAATGCTGTTTTCAAGCAGGAGAAAATTCTTCAGATTATTAATCAGCATTTTATTTTTATGATACCAAACTAGAAAGCATTAAAAGATGGATGTTTCCTTCTACATACAGCTTTCTTGTTGTCATTTGCAGCTAAATCACTGTACATAATGACCGCAGATTTATGACGAGCAGTGCTCTGTGGCCTTGGCAGGAGCAGAAAACAAGAAATAAATTTTCCTTTGAAGCTTTCAGGAAAAAGCATGCCACGTCTCATTGGCACTTCTGGAAAATAATTTATTGTTGGACAGAAGCATTTGGTGAGCCAGCAATGCGAGAGTATATCTCTGCCTGGAATGGGTTCCTCTTGCTGCTACACTGCTATAAACTGGAGGCTCTCTATTGGCTGGCAAATAATACAACTCTTTCCAGGCACAGAACCTTAGCACTCTGTGAGTTTGCTTATCACCTCTGTACAGACAGGAAGCTCAAGGCCCTAAGAACAACACCCATGCTCTCAGAAATAGCACAGGATAGAACACCGGTCACTCTAATGCTAGTCAAACAAGCCGTACTTACTGTTATAGCAATAAAAATCCATGAACATGTAAAGCTTAAAAATACATCTCCAAGCAAAATACGCACTCCCACCTACGTAACCCCTATAATTCTAGATGATTGAGTCCATTGGGTGAGGGCAAACAAAACAACAAAAATCACATCCGCCACCAAGACACACAACCACCAAACCAAAAACAATACTGCCACCAAACAAAACCACAAACACTTCCCATCTCCAAATCCCATCTTTCCAGCACTCGTGTGTGATTCAGCGGCTTATCCCATCACAGTGGATTTTACTCATTTATTCATACCACGTGGCATTGAAGGCAGTCCAAACAAGGCATGGAACTGCCTCCAGCTACCTTGCAGGGAGTCAAGGATGGTGCTCCTCCTTAGCTGTCTTTCAGCTCCCCACTCTTAGCACACCCTGTGGGCTGCAATGCCCTTTGCTTGAGCGGGTTTATTACTCCTCCTTCCTCTCAGAGGAGTAATTTTAAAGTGTTTTTTGGCTTTTCTAGAGAGTGTATCCATAACTTCAGTACAAATTTCTATCTGGAACGGTTTCTTCTAAAGCTACTATGGTTCACTCCATTTCTCAGCATTTAGCCAGCAGTTTTGCCGTAGATGAGGCAAAGAACAACCAAATCAGCGACACAATTAAAACAGGTCAGAACTCTCCTTCTATGACCCAAGAGGTGGGCAGAGCTATCTCTATGAGCAGGCACCTGCCTCCTGACTTTCAGACACCTCACTTAACATGCAAAGCCTGTGTTGAAATGTAAATGGTTTTACACAGACAAAGCACGGATCTTAATGTGTTATTTCTTCCATCAGTAACTTTGAAATATTTGAAGCTCCAAACATATGAATATTTAGGAGGAAAACAACAACAGCAGTGGCTCTGGAGAACTGAACTGCTATCAAAAAAGCACTAGGAGTTACAAGAATTTCCATATGCCAGGACCACATCCACTAAAAAGCAATCTCACTTCATTAAATCTTTCATCTCTCTGGTAATTGCAGATTTCTGCACCAGAGCTTTGACATAGCAGTGCTTTTTAAATGCTGTACACATTTACCTCTATTTTCACAGTACTTAAAGATCAGAACAGAAAACTGTCTCACCTTAGTATCCCCCGTTTCTTTGTCCTTGTACTGAACACCCACGATGCAGTCATCTTCTTCAAGCAGTTGTGTCACAGTTCCTTCAATGAATTTCGCACTGAAATAAAACAGGATTTAGAAGAGGAGGGAAGAGGATTGAGGATGTCAGCATTTCACCATATTAGGCACAGAAGGAAAGTGTGATTTTCAATAATCTTGTCTCTGCCACGATATTCTCTCTACATGCAACACACAAAGATTCTTCAGTGCTTTTTGAAGACACATTAAATGTCAAACACTGCTTGTCATTAGCTTCAGTTCAACACCGCCATCTGGCTTGATATTTGAGACTATTCTAAAGCTATAATGCTTAGCATAAACACCCTACCACCAAGCAGAACTCCTGCTTTTGCTTTAGGCATTCCCTGGCCAAAGGAGACAAGCAGAAAGGAGTTTGACACCCATAAGCAGTCAGAAATCAGCCCCCTGAGCAGTTCCCACCGTTCTGTCAGTCTGCTCTGCTGAACACGAGGGATCCAACTCCACACTGAGGACAGAAGCAAGATCCAAAGCAGCACTTCAGTACTTAACATATAAGCAAGGTAGAAGTGAGGTTCCTAACTAACACAGAATAGTCCTCAATAATCTGTCCCATTGAGCACTGTCAGAGCTTTGTCTCTGCTAATGATCAGGCTCCAAAGTGAGCATCCCTTGCATCTATCTCCAATTTTGGCTATTTGGGTTTCACAAATTGTCTCTCATTCCACTTAAACCTCTTGCTGGATCTGGGCTGTTAGACACGATCCAAGCAGTTCAGACCCTGCAGCTCAAAATGAACGCCCTTTCTCTACTTCACAAATGTTTTCACATCCACATGGAATACAAAACCTTAGAGAAATGAGATAAAGTTCCCTATGAGAACAAGACAGCTTGAGAATTGAGGCCCTCAAAGGTAACAACGTGATTGAAAACGTGCCTAACAGGAACTTCAACAGCAAGAGAATGTGGCAACCTACCAGGTTAATAGCAGGTGAATCAGCGTTCTGCAGATCTTACTGGCTTTCATATTTCTTTTGTAGCCATAATTTAATTAAGTGCTTATTTCCTTTTCTGATTCTAACCCACTACAAAAATCACTAATGATACCCTACACCTTTTCCCTCTGCAGAATTAATTTTACTGATCTGAAAGACGTTCATATTATCCAAAACAGATGAAGAGAATACATTGAGTAGTCGTTATTCCCTACACTTTCACAACTTCTGAGAAGAAAAACAAAGCTTCATAGCACTACAAAGAGCATTTCATCTCTCTTGTACCTTGATGTAAATGCAGTTTCCTATGCTATCGTTAAAATGGGAAGAAAACATACAGGAAATGAATAAAGAAAGAGCGGAAGAAAGGGTAAGGACTGAACTCAAGACTCAAACATTAGCTGTTGTAAATTTGTGCTGAAAGGATTTTTGTACAGCTCACGGAGTTTGCCATATCACAGAATGGCCTGGGTTGGAAGGGACCTCAAGGATCATGAATCTCCAACCCCCCTGCCGGGCAGGGCCACCAAACACCCCATTTACTAGACCAGGTTGCCCAGGGCCCCATCCAACCTGGCCTTGAACACCTCCAGGGACGGGGCATCCACAACCTCTCTGGGCAGGTGCCCAAATTTCAGTGAACTTGAAACCATATCCAGGAAAGCTTTAGCTTTTATAGCTATTAAATGCAGTCATCATTGATTTTAGCTGTACTGCACAGTTGCTGTCTTTTAGTGCCAACGATTCATAGGATATAAAAGATAAAGCAATTTTCCACTTCAGAATAGACATGTAAAGTAAGAAGACTGCACCTTCCGTATTTCCCTTATGGGCGTTACTGATGGGAAAAAAACCCACCATTCAGAAACAGCATCTAGAATCTATTTGTTTTCTGAAATGTTTCCTCCTCCTCTTTTTTAATACAAGGAAATATC